>JZLH01S0118883.1:109413-121556 GCA_001188425.1 Eucidaris tribuloides
CGGTATCATTTACTAATCAGAAACTTCCTAAATTTACCCCTCTCCTATGAAATATGCTGGAAAAATTGGGGAAATTCCTAGTTTGGGCATCAGGAGCATTATCTTCTACAGCTGCTGATGAAATAATGATGAAAAATGGCCGAGTGCTTGTCAATGGGTGGTTGCAAACCAGATAATACCAAGGTAATAGAGGGCAGAAGTGATGATATCAAACTGCTTTGAAATTATGTGGGGACAAATCCATAGCCCCGAGCCCAAAGTTTTCTGTGTTGTGGATTTTTCGCAGAAATCGTGGAGTTTGAGGTATAAAGCGGAAAACAGCATTTTGAACAAAAATATAAAAATCAGGCCTAAAAATTTCCCCCAAAATAAAATTAAGGAAACTTAACTACTGTAATTTACCAAAAAGATGCCTTATAAAGCCAATGAAATCATGCTTTACATGTAAATAAGTCCCCAAACCCGAATCAAAACCCCCATGGGCCTAGTAAGTTTGGCATTATTTGTGATTTTTTTTTCCCAAAAGAAACATTCAAATCGGAAAATTACAAAATTACAGTGCAGAGAAAAACAGAATTTGACACTTGTAAAACATAGTCAAATGGAATTCAACATTTGTAAAATGGAAAACTTTTGGCTTTACAATAGCCAAACCATAACTCAGTGCAATTGCAGCTTTCATATTGGTAGAGAGAGCCAGCTGCGAAGCACTGCACCTGGTTCTGCCATTGTCCACGCATATTTCCGAACCAGAGTGACATCACACTATGGCACTCTATAATGGGTGGTTGCAAAATCAGGTAATACCCAAGGTAATAGTGCAATGGACATTTGACATTTCCACACAGGATGAAAAACATGCCCTCTGCCTGCCCCTGCGGTCTATCTACCGCCCCGCTCTGTTATTCTGTAGGATGTTGTCCCTATTTTTTTTTTCCATCGCGATTGTTTGGGTTGTTGGCGAACTTGGCGCCAGATTCCGTGTGTGTGGGTTAATGCGCGTTTCAACGGATTACGAGTATGATTAGACAGGGCAAATGGCAACGGGGTTAGACAACTTAAACAGTGTTGGGGGTTGTATTTTGTTAAATGCGTTTTCGCGATCCGTAGTCAAGTTTAATGTACTATAGGGCATACTTATGTACATGTAGAAGCTTAAACATAACAGACATACACATGTATGCATACACATGCACTCACAGACATACAGACAGACACACACACATGCACACAAATACACAAACACACACACATTGATACATACACACATACACACACACACACATACACACATACATACATACACACATACATATATACACACACATACACACACTTATACACACATACATACACATGTATACATATACACACATACATGTACATACACCCAAAAACATACCACACACACATACAAACACACACATACACAACACATGTAGGTGACAGTAATATTACGACAATCGGACAGATCAAGATACCAAATTGTCTCTTCCCTATGGATTTATTTGCTATTTTTCCTAGCAATTAAAATTTACTTATAGATTACTCCGCAATTTCAATTCTTCCTTTTTCAAGTACAAATGGGCCAAGTTTTACTGGTACCCCCTTCAATTTGAGTCAAGCTGATATTCATTGTCATGGTTAGGATGAGTTTGGTCTTTTTGTCGATGCAAGATGCTGGTATTCGTGCATGTCTCGTTCAATGCCAACGCACCCCGAAAAAGGGTTCAAACCGGGTGCCACAGCAATTATAGGACCCAACCACAATCCAGGTCAATCGTGGTTTTAACCCCTGGAAATACCAAGTATGTGTGACAAATTATGTGTCAAAAATACTGCACATTTCTGAGGTATTTTGACATTTAGTGTGATTCTGCACTGAGAAATTACATTTTTTGTGGAATTGTGTTTTCAGTCTCTTGAGCATACTTCAAAAAATAAATTAGAAATATATGTTTATAATCATTTTGTAGTATTGTAGGAAGGAAATATGCACTTTATACAGCTTAGGTTACATGAATTCTGCTTTTTGACTTAAACACAGGATAAACTGATACATATTGTGTTGGATGTCTTGTTATCACCCATGACTATTTGCCTTCTACATGTAATTTGTTAAAAAAAAATCATGGTGGTTATGTTACATGTAGATTTAAGTGTGCCAAATTTAGCTTTGAACACGTCTCTAGTCTAGTGGTATATAGACGTTAGCTTGAGTTGTACTTTGTTGTTCGAAATAACCACTCTAAATACAATCAAATGAAAACTAAATGTGTTAAAGATACCATATAGTGGTTTTTAAAATGTTTGGATTCTAGAGTGTGGAATTACAACTGATGACTTTTCTTTCACAATACATTTATTGTATTGCTGTAATAACAGAATCAAGGAAAGTAAAGATATTCTAAAATAAATAGTATTGCAGGTACCATCCATTTAAGTTACATTTTGAAAAAAGAATTGAGATGCTTTTATATTTGTTTATGGTACTTTGTGCTCATGTCCTTACATAAACAGTCATTTCTGAATGTCCCAAAGTATGTAAGAGTAATTTGATTAGTGTATGCATGGAGCCAAAATAAATAGACATCTTAAATTTCACCCTGGGCATCATGATACCCACAAAAATAGCGTCTTCCCAGGAATGCAAGACAATGCTCCAAAACGTTCAATAAGTACTGGTACTTAGGAATGTAATTTAAAGGGATATAGCAGCACTAGCAGCAGTTGTAAAGCCACTGGCTAACATTTACCACAGTTAAAAAAATGTGAGCTACATAATCATCCACGCTCCAAGTGTCTTTGATAAGGTCTAAAAATGAAGCCCTGAAAAAATTGTATTTCAAAATGATTATTTAGTGCTTTAGAAAAGTGAAAATCTACAAGCATTCAAATTGACCAGATTCACCTGCCCATTTCCTCCCATAGACTTACTGTGTGCAGATCTAGGCTATTTTATCATCCACCGGAGTAGAAATTGTTTATTCATGCGTACCTTGCCATTGGCAGCATAACTTTCCAAACTTTTGTATTCTAGGGTGTTTATTTGTCCATTTGAACACTACTATGTAGCTCAGATATCAAAGTTTGACAATTTTTTAAATTGAAGCCCCACAATGTTAGCCAATCACTTTAAATTGTTGTCAAAATGAGTCCAGAATCACATATACTGTTCATGATTTTTGCTGTGAAAAGTTTCGCGATGAAATTTGTGCAATAGCTGAAATTGCTTTCACTGACATGGTTTCAATTTCTACCATAATCATACATTTTGCTCATGTTGCCTCTTATAGATTGACCCGCATACTTATTATCAATTCATGCTGTGAAAATTGCTAGCCATGTAATGTTCTTTTTTAAGCTAATGAAATACATGTGGAATGTCTTTTTTTGGGGGGGGGGGAGATGGTTATAATGGTAATGTACATAGTGGAATGTTCTCACTGATCATTTAAAATCATAGTTTTCTGTTCAGGTTTCAGATTATTTTCTAATGTCTGTCATAATAGTACCATAACTTATGAAAGATTTAGGAAAAGTTTATCATATCGACAAAATTATTATCCCCCTTTTTGCATTGCTAGCGGAAGTACACTCTTGGTTCTCTTTAAATAAATTCAAGACAGTTCCTTCCAACCTGGATTATGATGGATATACTGTTCATTTAGTGTAAATGATGGTATTTTTCCAACCTTTTTTCTTCTCAAGGCATTTTGGACGGCTCCCAATTCCATTTCCCTGTATGTAATATGAGTAGTTGTTATATGCTTCTTTCTACACAGAGAATTGTAAATATCTTTTTAGGTACAGATTATGTGTCATTGAGTTGAATCATTTATTAAATGGATCAGTTTTTCAATAATCTCCAAATATATCCTTTTGCAAAAGTGAACTGTTACGTGAGTGTTCTCAATGGAAGTGTTTCCTTTAGCATATCCAAATCACCCTGATCTCTGGTACTTACAACAATACAACAGCAACAACAACAATAACATGATGATGATAAAACAACATAAATATTAATACAAAATATCAAAAAGTTAAAACCTGGAATTTCATTTCAGAAAAAGTTTGCTCCTGTGAAGGTTGAGAATGATCCCAATAAGATACTGTAGTGTATAAAGATGACTTCAAGGTTACAACTGTGATAAATTGCATATGAGCATTCTATTTGTGACTGGAGATCCCCATTCATATCTATGTCATCTGAAGAAATGTGTAAGAACATTTTGAGTACTGCTTCAGAGACCATTGATAAAACGTTCTCGAGTATGAAAAACGTCCACAAATGATTGTAAGTGACGGTAAATGGGCCTATTACAGAGCATACAGGCAAGGTCTGTACATTCTTCTATTATATCTACATCATTCAGTCATCCACTGGGAATAAGATGTTCCACTTTTACACAAGGACAGCCAAAATGATACCAGGGTCTTCTGTCCATTCACAAAAACATGAATCAAAGGAGACAAAGTGAGGGCATTTAAAGGAAGATGTAACCGGCAACTAACAAAAATATTAAAGTTAAGAAAGATTTTGAGGTAACGGTCAGTTCTTGCCAACCAATCAGATCGCACACGTGCGCTGGCCTTGAGCTGACCTGATGTGACTGATGCATGCTGCCAGATGTGAGTTATTGTGCCGTATTAAGTTATGCATTTTTTTAATCAATAAGCTCCTCCCCCCTGTAGCTGTTTCTGCGATCTTGTTCTAGATGGAAAATTTCACAAAGACATAAAACATAACACAAATTTACTAATTGATAGGGTCTTGCTGAGGGTAAGTGTCACACAGTACCCCTTTTTTAGGCTTCCTTCATCACCATGTACCATAAGTCTCACAATACTCACAATGTCAATTTATTTCTTAAAGGTAAATGACATGATTGGGGCAGTCCTCAACTTGGGCTGAAACTACTCTAGAATCAAGTAAACTATGCAAGGATTCTCCTGTGAAAATCTTGTAGTCAAACATTGACTCATTCTAAAATAAACAATGTCAATATCACTCGTAGTACGGACACCTGCTGTGTGGCTCTCTATGGGGCTTATTTTTATCGTCCCTGGATAAAATTAAGATACTCCTATGTTTATGCTTGATTCTCCTTAAGTAAACAAATTACAGACAAATCCTCCCAGGTAGGAGATCCACTCCTGCTAGCGCACAGTTGGTATATATTTCAACTCATTTGGTTCTTGAGGCATTTTCAAGTGTTCCCAATCATGTCACTAACCTTTAACTTATTCCTGTTTTCTTTTCTTCCTTTACAGCTATGTTGTAAATCACAGCAAGTTGACCTGTACAAGTGTCTAGGGAAAGATGCATTCAAAGTTCTTTGGTTATGATTTGGAAGATTTGTGAATTTCTTGTGATTAGAAAATACCTCAGGAGCATGATTTGAACTTCAAAATGAAACCAGAGTCTTGTTTCTATTCACAGGAAATGAATCAATGGAGGCACGAGTATAGCGTACAAAAGCTAAATTGCAGCAAGGTGACATGTACACCTGTGTGGAGAAAGATGCATTCCAAGATTTTTTGAATTAATTAGAAGTGTCCCTTTGTTTCATAATCCGCTTGTTAAAAGGCACTGAATAGGGCTTTAAGACTTTGAACAAAATACATTTTGGTCAGTATCTCCAAAACACCAAAATGTCAGTTATGCCCTTTTGTCATGGGGGGGGGGGGGGGCAGGACCATTTAAGTTTGGCTTCCACACATGAATTTCAAATGAGATAATGACCATATGAGTGAATCAATCCACATGAAATTACCCTGTACAAACAGTGATATTGCCAACCATTGAATAAGTTTATGATAATATTGTAAATATAATTAGAGTAATTGGTGGTTGTGATCATGTTTGCAGTCATGTTTTGGTTGCCGTTTGAACACTGTCTAGTGGGTCTGTTTCCAGACTTGAATTTTTGATTAGATTTACATGAATGACCTAGTAAAATATAGCAATATTGCCAAATATCAAAATTTAACATATGTAAGAAATTAACCAATGCATTAATTAATTAAATACAAGGCTCCACACTAACCTTTTTGCCTGCTTGCCCATCGGGCAAGTGAAATTATCACTTTCAGATTTTTACTTGCCCGAATGAAAGATTTACTTGCCCGATAAACAATAAATAAAAACATTAAAAATGATTTCTCACTAAATTTAAACAATAAGGCTTTTTATAGCATTGGACATTTATAATTGTGGGGGTTGTAATAGGTGTGATTTATGAAGTTGAGTCATAAAATTGAATACAATCAACGAAATAATGTTGAAATAGACCTGAACACAAAATTTTAGACATATTTTTGTTTATGGACATATTTTGCTCATTTCATGATGAAAATTTTACTTGCCCAGTCAGGCAAGTAAAGTTTAACATTTTGAGTTTTTACTTGCCCCACATGAAATTTTACTTGCCCTGGGCAAGCGGGCAAGTGCTAGTGTCGAGCCCTGCTAAATATATCCACAGTTATTACCCACTGATTTAGAATAAAATCAGAATTTGACAGAGTTTGAAATTTACCAATACATCAGTGAAATTACATTGATTAAACTAAATACTCATCTATTGTGACATATTACAACTATTACCATGTTCAGTAATGTTTTGAGAAAATAAGAACTTTTATGACATATTACAAAATATTACCACATACAGTTTTGAGAAAATAAGTTCCATTGTGACTTATTACAAAATATTACCATGTACACTTATGCTTTGAGAAAATAAGTTGAGACAATAACCGAATGATATCTCTTTATCCTAACATATAAAATGGGTGAAAAAGATGAAATATGAAAATAGTGTCAGATGTGCATGGGGAAAATAATATTTTGGAGTGTAGTAGCGAAGGTGAACAGGTGGTCCTAAGTGGCCCAGTTGGAGCTGAGCTTGATTTTATTGGAGTTAAACTGGACCCAATTTGTGAGTGTGTATCTGTGCTTACATGTGTACATGTAGTATTACTGAGTAGAGTGTTTTCAGTTGGTGATTTGTACATGTTTGATGGGCAAAATTTGTGGAGGAAAACCTAAAAAATGTGCTTATGACTTACATTTTTAGTATGAAAAATTAACAAATTGAATACAATTTTACACTTTTTAGCTATAGACCAGTTTACAACTGAATTAAAATGAACTATCTCCCTTGGGGACCTAGTAAAGAAATATTCCATAAGCCTGTTTGAAACATTTCAATACTATGAATCCACCTTGCATAAGTTGCTTTGTAGGGCACGTTGCCAGGTTAAAATCTTAATAAATTGGACTATTGGTGAACTTCGGTGAACTATGCTGTATTCTTGACTGGTTGTATTATGTATACCAGTGTGTGAAAAGAATGTGGACTTGCAAGTTTCATCGATTGATTCCTTTATCTCAACAAGACATTACATATGAAATTTGCTGATTTCTTTTCTTCTCTTTTCTGTCTTTTTTTCAGCGATAAGTTTACTAGGTTTTGCCAGTGGAAAAATGTAGAACTAAATATAAATGGCATGGTGAGTAGAGATTCACAGTTTGCATTTTGCATTTAACTCTTAACTTCATGTTGGCACAATTTTGCATGGTAAAACCCTTTTAATACCCTTTAACCCTAAAAATACCGGGGCTATTCTGCGTCTACTTATTACGGGGGGGGGGGGGGCGGCATTATGCCCCCCCCCCCCCCCCCGAAAATCTGGGCCGCAGATCGCGCGATCTGCAGCGAAATTTGCACGCGCATAGAGCCGGGTGTAAACTACAAGACTGTAATAGTAAAATTTTCAAAAAATTTATTTTTTATATTGTTAAAGTAATTAATTTATGCAAATAAGTGTATGAAATTATGTTTTTCTATATCTTCACTTACAATAGCTAGTAGAATGCTAATTGTTGTGTTGAAAATATATCATTTTGAATTTCAAACAATTACAACAAATTTGCCAAATCAGGAATTAATTTTTCTATGATTTATTGTTTTGTGATTTCTTATGTATTTCTCTGTTTTTTTCGGTACCTTTTGTTTTTATCATTTTTTCGATGAACTTTGTCAGCGGGACACTTTTTGCGATCATAAACGCATAAACTAACACATATTCACAGTAAAGTAAATAATCATACATTTATGATTTTTGGCTGAAAACACAATTGCATTGATTTTGTACACCAAAATCATTGTTTCTAGCAATTTTGGAGTTGCATGCATGTACGAAAAGTCGCGCAGCGTCGTAACGGTACGTTCGATTTTTTCGAAAATGGTCTTAAATGATGCGCGATACTTGAAAGTAAAAAGCCAGTGAATGGCGCGGTCAAAAAATTTCGCGCGGCGGCGTAATCGCGAAATTTGTCTAGGTGGGGCCATTATGGCCCCCCCCCCCCCCGGTACTTATTAGGGTTAAAGTACACTTTTAATCAGTGCTGTAAGAACAGAAATCATTACTGTAATATCCTATGACACATGTACAGTAGAGGAACAGGCCTCGCTACATTGCTCGTTAACTTGGTAGGGTTATGTTGGATATTTTCATATGAATTTGGTCATCCCTGAAAAAAATGTCTACATACATCTCATCATTGTTATGTAGGATTTTATTATATTTTAAATACATACATGTACATGACATGTAGAAGTACTATATCTTGAATGGAGAGACTATGGTGGTCAAAATTCTGCGAGTAGGATTTATTAATTAAGAATTTTCAGTGCATGAGAAACATAATGCCTTGGTGACTGAGATTTGAACCCAGGACTTAATGCTCCCTGGGCTCCTGTCAAGACAGTGTCAATCTCACACCTATCCCCTCTCTTTTCATCAGTGGAGTGTACAAATCCATCCCGACCAAAATTTTGCCACCAATGGTCTGCTATTGAGATGGGTCTCCCTTCTAAGTGAGACAAAAGTCCCAAGTTCAAATCCCAGTCGAGGCATTTTTTATTTCTCATACTAAATATTCTTAATTAATTAAAATACGATTTTGAAAATAGTGAAACTCCTCCATCTCATTCTTATCATAGTGCTTTAAATTTAATTTGTCTTTTCTTTTTACCCACTGCAGCTGTCAATGAATGATTTCAGTGTACACAGAATAATCGGCAGGGGTGGGTTCGGTGAGGTCTACGGGTGTCGCAAAGCAGATACTGGAAAAATGTAAGTAGAGTGAGCTTAGGATTTTGTTGCAGGCATTTTACATGTTTTTGTGATGTTTTATTTGATGATATAAATGGTACCCTGGAGTACCAAGGAGTAATCTGCCATTTTTTTAGAATTATTATTTTTTCCAGCATTGTACTCTGGGTTACCAAACTGTGTAAAATTATTTTGATGTTCTGCTTTTCAATGTTAAAAACACTCTTTTGGTGGTCTTATACATTAAAGAGCTTGAAAGTAACAACTTCATCATCATTTCCACATAACCTTTTTGTCACTTTTTATATCTTTGTGCACCTGTGCAACACCAGCACCGTTACGATGACCCAAGAGGGCATTACACAATGTGGTAAACCAGGGTACAACAGCACCCCGGTGTCTTTATCCGTTATGACCACGAAATCAAAACTGCCTGGTCCTGGGTAGATTATCCAGATCTTCATTGTGCACATATCACGAATTTGAATAAAGATGACTTCATATACCTCAAATGGATACATATAATGTACGTCACAATGGCACCACTAATTGCTGCGTCACTCAAACAAAGAAAAAGCCAAAGACAAAAAAGTTTCCTTGCTTCCAGCTGCGCAGGTGGTTATACTGCTATAGAGTGAACTCATTAGAATTAACAAGTTTTGCTTACGTTACTCACAGAGCCGTAAAAATATGACATTCGTCATGAAATAGAGGGGAAAAAAAGGTTGGAAGACTTCTGACATCCGAGGAGTAAATCTGCGTGCACGTGATGACGCCATCTCAAATGTGTGTCCACTTGCAAAATTTCATTTGATGCTGCAGTGATTTCTCTGTGATGGCAATTGTGATGTAGCAATACTTGTTAGTGGTGTGATTAAAATCAGGGGCAGCGTCAGGGTAAAATCTTAGGAGGGGCGATATCCGTCCGGGGAAGGGGGGGGGGACGACGACAATGAAAAGCATTATTGTCCCGCCAAAATTATTCACTAGCCCAATTGCAAACAGCATCTAACAAGCAGGGGTCTGAGGACAACAGAAAACATTTTTTTGTCCACCAAATTTTTTTAAATAGCCAAACTGCAAGCCAAACAGCATTCGATGAGTGGGGGATAGGGGGCCTATGATGACAGAAAACATCCACCCCCCCCAAAAAAGAAAAATTAAAACAATTCTTTTAGTAGCCAAGTCAATAACAATGGGGGGGGGATGAAAGTAAAAAAACAAACTGTCAAATCCCTGTCATTTTAAATAAGTAAAAGAAAAATAGGGCCCCTCCCCCCTCTCACCCCTGTGGCTCCGCCCTTAATTAAATATCTTTGGCTGCATGATAAGCTGTACTTAAACAGGTCGTCCTTATTTGCCTGTATACTATACTACTTAAGTCATAAAACTTCTGCCTGTAAATTTTAATGATAGATTGATGCTGTCATTCATATGAAATCAATAGAAATAAAAGGAAATATGAGTGAAAAGAAAATGCGACAATATAAGCAATTCATGCGAAGTGTTAAGTGTTGATACTCTCGATTAGATTTGTATTTACGTATAGAATGAATGAATGCACCAACACGCATGCACAGACTCACACACAGACACACACACACAGACACACAGACACACACACACACACACACAGACACACACACACACAAATGCAACACATATTCACATACAAACACACATGAAACAAACACAACATACACATGACATACACAAAACCTGTGAAACAAACATGTACAAACCCAAACAATACATATGCACACACAAAAAACGCACATGAAACACACATACGCACCTGTATATTGAAATAAGATTGATTTCATAATTTTGTGTACTCATTTTGAATTATCCATTAGGTATGCAATGAAATGCCTGGACAAGAAGCGGATAAAAATGAAATCTGGCGAAACGCTCGCTCTCAACGAAAGAATAATGTTGTCGCTAGTCAGTGAGGTAAGTATAAACCAAATTAAATCAGTGTTGTTCTGGTGTAGTGACATATAGTGACAAGACTTCGAACCATAAATCTACCTGGCCACTGAAAGGAAGTAATATATTTGGGTCTTTACCGTCTTTATCACATTTTGTCTTCGGAATGTCCAGTGGCCACTGTAGGCGGGTTGTGAATTATGAATCTGAAAATACATGTATTTTTGAATGCATTTATTGATATCTAGATTGATTGGAAATAAATATCTTCGTAAAAATTTACTGCAACTATATATTAACAACATTGCAATAATACTAATCATGTCTAGAATGGGTATTACCTTTATCTACAAGTTTAGTACACAACACGTTCCTCCATCTTGCATGTGGTTGACATCGTACTTGGTCATGTGTCGTATGGTGGGACCCCTTTGCGTTACAGGCACCAAAATTATGAATTTTGTCACTTCTTGCATTTAAACCAATATAACTCAAAAAGTATTAATCAGAAACCAACAAAAGTATACATTTTCCGAAAGCTTATACTTCAGAGAATCTCAATCATCCAGGGTCAAGTTGCTATACAGGGTGTGTAAAAAAATAAAAGGGTAATATCACAAAAAAGTATAGTTTTGTGATATTGATGACAACTCATTACACTTGTCATTATTAAGTCATGGCTCAAAATTGATGTTATATTGTGAAAAAGCATACTTTCAGCTTTAAAAAAATGTATGGTTTTACTACTTTTTAATTTTCAGATGGGGTGATACAGGCTGTGACAAAATATGTTAAAAATTGTGTTGCGATTTGTTACAAAAACATGAATTACACTAATTAAAAAAACAATTTATTTAACCTAACTAACAAATTTTAGAGATTCAATAGTAGATTATTGTTTAATAAATGGATCAGTAGAGTGTATTTAAAAATTTCAACCAAAATGTAGCCCTGAAGTGAACATACTTGTGTGTCCTCACATGCAGTACTATCATGCTTCATAACGTGTACAAGTCAATGGCAAGCATAATCTACACCAGTAATTAAATAAGTAATTAATGACCTAGAAGACAATTAATTTCATTTTACTA
>JZLH01S0118884.1:24942-36627 GCA_001188425.1 Eucidaris tribuloides
TAGAAGAATGCAATATGTTGGTTAACACATTACCCTCAATTTACAGCTTTTTCTGATACTTCTACATCCCTTCAACAGAAAGAATGAAATCCCCTTCTGAACAAGATGCGATCAGAATTCAATACCATTCATCCTAATCACGATTCTGAATAATATAGAGTCAAAGAAGCAATATCAAGGACCATTTCACAAATGACCAAATCAATTACAAAATATGCTAAAATCAGAAGTGAGGATTTTATTAACTTATTACAATGTCTGTTATTTGTCAACGATGACAAGTTTTATGAAACAACCCCCTGCCTATAGATGTCTATGAAATGTGGAATATACCTGAACAGGAAATACATGGCATATGAAAAAGTCACCTCTTGCCTCCCGTCCCAAATACAAAATGAATAAATAAATATACTGAATATCGTAATCATGGTGAGACATCTACCACCCAAGTTTAGTCACAATTGGGAAAATGGGGGCAAAGTTATGGGCCATAATAGAAACTGGTTAAAAAAAACATTGGATCAAAAAGGTTATAAACCTCTGCTGGAGAACTCTGACCTTGTGGTGACCTTCACAAACTTCTAAATTTGAAAGTCTTCCATCCAAGTTTGATTGAAATTGGAGCATTCATCACAGCGTTATCACCTTTTTGCAAGCTTAATGGACGGATGGACAGATGTCAAAGTAATCCTTTAGTCTCCCTCCACCTCAGTGAGCTCGACAAAAACGAAGGACCAAAAGCACATCCTTACAGTTTTATATCCTTGCATGCAATGGCTATCAATTATGTATTAGCAGCAAACATCATAGCATATATTTTCTCTTAGAATCTACTATACTGGCATTGAATACTGTACACACTCATCACATGTAGGGTTCCCACAATGAAATATTATGACTGTTGGTCAACTCTCCAGGACAAGTATTATGGATTGGCAGAAGCATATTTTATTTGTATGCTATCTTTTACAACTGAAGAGTCCATTTGCTACAGAGACTAACTTCCACTCTTGTGTGAGGTTCAAACCCTAAAAAAAGGCATGTGTAGGCTTTCACAAGCAGTTTTCATTAATAAACACTTCATTTGCTCCTGATCAGATACTGTGGCCTGTACTTTCAGTGCTGATACATTATCCCAAGAAATTTTTATGAAAGTCTTACTTAAAAAAAATTCCACTACTGAGCACTGGTCGAGTTCCATTATGCAAACAAACTGAACACTAAATGTGAAGACTAAAATGCCTTCACTACTCCTGCATTATGGCCTTTCTAAATTTTGAATTTTGGCACAAAAATGTATGAAAAATGACTATTATAGCAGTTGAAGCAGAAAGAGTAGGAGCACAGCCAATACTTTGGGGAAAAAACTAGCAAAAGTACCGGTAGTACTGTTTGAAAGCCTCAGGCCCGAAGATTAATTCAACACTGGTAAATCAATGCTCGTTTCTCTTCATGCAAACAAATTCAAGACAAATCCCTCCAGGCTGAATATACACTCTAGCCCATGTATATATTGGTATATTTTCCAACTCATTTGGTTCTTGAAGCATTTTTGACTTCTCCCAATCATGTCACTGCCCTGTATCTTTAACAGAGATGCCACAGGAAGCATTCCCAATTTCTTGAAATTCATGCACGAACGATCAGAGCCAACAAGCCCGAGGAATAAACAAAGTATATTTCAACTAACTGCTTCCCGGACAAGCCCCCAATTATTGTTACAATGCCTTCACGACCAAACGGCATTCCTCATTATGAAAAAAAAATCAGTAAATCTGGAAATTTCCGGAAAGACCAGAAATTCTGGAAAAATTTTAATCATTCCACAAAAATGTGAAAATTTGGACATTTCAGGAGATGCGGCATATCTGCTTTTAGAATTCTCTAGGATTTGCTGCTTTACTGTGGAAACCCTGAACATGTGACTTTTGTGTATTTCTGACGTGGTTTACTTACTGTAGCGGCCAGTCTCACCTGTACTTCCTGGAGTTGCTTCTCGAGGTCCTTCCCCATCTGGACAGTGAAACCCTTTTTCAGTTTGGCTTCTAGGGTCCGCTGGTGCTCCTCCAGTCGCTTCAGCTGGTCCTAGGGAGGAGAAAACAACCAAAAAATGTTGGCCACAAAAGAAAGCTGCTTTGTCTTTCATTTTCCATAGACCCCAGCCTGAGACATCTCGTTCTTAGTCTTCTATAGGTGTAGGTGAAGTTGCAAAAGTAGAATATTGTCCAAGTCAAAAGTATTTAACTCTCAACCTGCCAGAAGCGAGTTTATGAACTGATACTTTGCTGCCACAGCCGAGTTTACTAGACATTCATAATATCAGTTTACTGTTTATTTACTTTGGGGATATACTACACAACTTTTTCCAAGAAGTTTATTACCCTAGTCTACCACATTCATGTACAGTTGTTAAGACTTTTAAATGTTGGAATGGTCTTTAACTACTCATGCCTTCAAATGTTCAATATGGTACTGGTTGGTTTTTGGTTTTATGCATAGTGGGATAGGGGTTTAAGAAGTCCCCTTTTCTTAATTCTTGTTTTGTGTTTGATCCCCTCCCCTAATTCAAGTAGTATTTTCTACTCTATACATGGTAGACAAGGTGGAGTCAACTACCATGGGGGTGGGAAAGGTGGCGTCTACTCACCAATAACATGAGCCGCCGACTCTGGTGTTGCTGGGCCTGTTGCTGGTGCCCCAGTCTCTGGTCCTGTAATTTCTGGAAGGCTACCCTCTGCTGGACCTGCTGTTGGTTGGCCTGGTTGGACTGCATCTTGGCGGCAAGCCTGGCCTGCTGCTGCTGTTGCTGCTGTTGTAGGTTTGCCTTGGATTGAGCCTGAGCCTGGGCCTGGGCCTGTGCTTGGGCTTGTACTTGTGCCTGCACCTGTGCCTGCACTCGTGCCTGGGCTTGTGCCTGGGCCTGTGCATGCGTCTGTGCTAGGACTATGCCGGGTGTTGACTTCTGTTGTTGTTGTTGTTGTTGAGCAGCAGCTGCCATGGCTACTGCCTTGGCCCGTAACATTTGAGCTTGTATCTGTACTGGGGATGGCACTGCGGCTTGTGTATTTGCCCTGGGCTGTACGAGTTGAGTCTGGAGCTGGGCCTACAGTATGAAGGAAGTACAACAAACAGCACTTGGATAGCTGTGATTGTGGCTACTGCATTGCACTGTGGTCTAATATTTGTGGCGGACCTGTTAGAGTAGTATCATGGTAACTAAGCACAAGAAGTTTCATGGGAATCCTGTGATTTTTTTTACCTGCAGTTTCAAGGAGCTCACCTGTTTGAAAGAATCAACTGGATAGCAATTTGGTATTTTCATATATTGTTAGACAGTGCTGTCATTTCTGATAAAACTGTGGAATGCCAAAACAGCTTGAAGTAACAAAGTGAACTACTGAAAATCATGGACAAAGTGATGAAATAAAAAGCCATTTGCAAAAGGTTTCTATTGAAGCAATTCTGAAGGAATCCTGTGACAAACAATGTGCCAAGGAGCCTAAATCTGGAAGTAGTTTGAACCACAAACTTTTTGCAATGGACCATACTGATTAACCATCTGCCCACTAACCACTTTCCACTGGATTGTAAATGACTCTTGTAATATGCCCTCTTTATGACTTTATTTGCCAGGTATCAAAAACATGCCCAGATTCTTACTTGTCATCAAAAATTCCTTCTGACAAATCAGTGACCCATATAATGTTCTGCAAGAGTTGTGCTATTACCCAAGGTAGTAAATCATTTTCATCAGCTGCCCCAACTTTTGGAAAGCCCATTTCACTCACTGCAACCATGAAATGTTTGAGGGGAGGAATAATAGGCACTCAATTCCTGGTTTAACTTCATTGTGCTTTATGATTCATACAATGTACATGCCTTGACCATTTTTGAAGGATTTCAGGAATACTAAACAAAATCCCAATTGTGACTCAAAAAGTATACATCAGGGATTTCAAACTATTTATTTGAAAGTCCGGATGTAAGTACCGTGAAAGCCATGAGGCCTGGTATAATCAGCAAATTAAACTTGTTTTATCTCATCTGAAGTAAATAGCTAAACTTAAAGAATAAAAGCCTTGTGGTCCGGATTCAGATCGGGGGCCAGACTTAGGGAAGCCCTGTCTCATATGAAATATTTTACCAGTCAGAGATATAATTACAAATCAATGTTCTCACCTGTTGATTCCCTACAGAGCCTGGTTGTGAGGTTCTGTTGCCGATAGAGGCCACTGCTGGGGCCAAGGTACCCTGCGGTTGCTGCCTGTTGGATATGGGAGTCTGTGACCAGGTCACCTGTGGCTGTCTAGATGCCAGAGCAGCTGCCGAGGCAGCTGATCCTGGCAGCTGGTGCACTCCCTGAACCGGTCGTTGCTGCTGCTGTTGGGGCTGCTGTTGCTGCTGAAGCATTTGCAAGGTGATTTGCCGTTGAGGTTGTACACCAACCTGGGTGGTAAACACTTGGCCACCCTGCCCAGACACGACGACCACGCCTCCTGGACTGACCGTAGGTGCCAGGAACTGTGATCCGGAAGGAGCTACTTGAGTGACCGTTGTATTGCTGGCATTATTTGATACCCGCTGCTGTGGCTGAAACGTGGCCAAAACCTGAGGAGATTGGGCCTGCACACCTGCAGCCAGCTGCGGCTGGCCTTGGCCAACCTGTAGACTTATGACTTGTGGACGTATACTTGTAACCTGAGGCACGGCACTGACAACTGTGGGTGGATTAATGTTCCTGAGCTGTGGATGAATAAAAGGAAATAAATCTTCATTTACAGTGCTAAAGAAAACATATTTAATTCTGAAAACAAACTAAATCGAATGAAACATTTTAGATTTGCTTTATACTCTAATTCCCCTTCAAAATTAGACATGTTTTGCAATAACTTATTAACTGCTGGTTAAATCGACTAGAGTTTAATTGTTGTCATGTTGCATTTACCCCAGCTATTAATGAAAACAGAACATTTTTCTTTACTATTACTTTGCAACTAAAATGCTTTACCTCTCTTTTTTTAGTATGATACCTTTTAGTTTTCACAACACACTTATCTGTAAAGTGCATTTACGTTTATGTTTTTGGTTTTTCATTGCGTTTCTTAATATACATGTTTCTATATTTTTGTTGCCCCCCTTTCTTGTCTAGTAATTATGTAGTGCACCATGAGCATCTTTTATTGGTGGTATGTGCACTATACAAGATTTCACTATTTTTGTTGAAGTGAAAAATTTAGTTTTACCATGATTTCTATGTGCAATTTTATAAATCTAGCAGAATGGCGAATTCAGCTTGTGCCTTGGATTAGTTCTTGTAACAGTATGTTATTCACAAAAGAATTGTATCTACTTCACAGCAAAAATTCATCCAAGAACTTACAGCTGTTGAGGTCTGAATGGCACTGGCAGGCATAGTACTGATGCTACCCCGTGATTGCTGTGACGGAAGAGCTACACTGGCTTGGACCTGTCTCATCGAAACAGGTGCTTGAGAGACACCCTGTGCATTCCCTCTTTGTGCAGAAGGTGCTTGAGAGACACCCTGTGCGTTCCCTCTTTGTGCAGAAGGTGCTTGAGAGAAACCCTGTGCATTCCCTCTTTGTGCAGAAGATGGAGTAGTGGTGGATGGACTGGAGTTGGATCGCATCGCGGGGGTCGGTTTACCCGCACCGAATCTCGATGTGTTTTGCTGATTTGCTCCTGTCAACTGCTGTCCTGGTCGTGCACCTGGATGTTGCTGACTTGCCACACTTTGTGGAGTGGACTTTGAGGTAGACAGTGTCATTGCATTACTGCTGGGGGCCTTCCGGTTGTTCGCCCCAATGACCCCCGTTGCCGCCTTGACGGGGGCTACGACAGCTTTGTTCACAAGAGAATGAGGCGACCTTGTGGTCAGGGTTGCATGCCTTGTGGCAACAGTGGAGGCTTGACGAGCTGGTGTCGATGAAGTCCCAGACGGTTGCTTTCCGGTGGAAGAGGTCTCTGAATCTCCAGTGAGATCAATGACATCTGGCTCACTGGATGCAGCAGGCTTCGCAGGAAACTTCGCAGGAGACTGACTTGGGGGCACTTGCCGTGATGTTGCAGGAGTCGTGGACGAACCCTGTCCTTGTGATTTCACAGGTGTCCCAGTGGTAGCACTTGATGCAGGTCCCTGCGAGGTCACAGAAGGCGTTCTAGTGGCAGTGGCTGAAGCAGCACCTTTTGGATCATTCCCAGTGGAAACCTGTGAAGTACAAAGTCACACTAAAACGTTACACAACACATTTTGATTGCGATGAAACATCAATTGCTCACAGGCAGAATTCCTGTACGCAGAATTGATGAAAGCATTTGCACTGATCAATTACATATGTTCAGATGGTGATAATTCACCTGGCACGCTAATCCACATATCCTACCCCTACGATAAAAATTTACTGGGTGGTAAATGTCCTGGGGGTAATTTTCATAAGTGTGAAGTATCCTGGAGGTAATTTCCCTGGATTATTATCATCCAGGGGCAATTGTTCATCTTGTGGCTTTCAGTGACTAACTGTCTTGGAGTAATTGGCGCGATTCCGGATTTTCTTGCTCATGTACTTTGCAAGAGGTGCAATATCACATAAATTTTCTCAATAGCACCTATTTAGACATAATAATACCATGATCCTTTGGAAGGTGTGTAAATCAATAGCAGAATCTCTCTGAAAAGAGGTATACTTACCAAAGAACCACTTGGTTTATTATTTGTTGGGGGAGTTCCCGTTGACTGTCGAGCCGATGGGCTTGCTCTCTGACCGGCCTGCGATGGCTGGCTGGGCTTGGTTCCGGAATCCTGGGTTGTGTTGGACTGCAATATCCGAGGAGAACTCCTCTCACTACTCCTTGGTGGTGTTTTAGACCTTGGTGCCGGTGATGCAGCAGAAGTCTGGGAAGGAGAAGGGGATGTCCCCGCTTGAGATTCAGAGGAAGTACTGCCGGACGTGGTGGGTTTGGAAGTCTGTTTGAGGATGAATAGACAAATTGTTATTGAATTTTTTAAGTACACCAACTGATACTACATATCCACTTCAGTTGTTATAAGATTGAAATGATTAGTGGGAATCCTATTCTTACATTCCATTACAGTAAGAAAGCCATTCAACCATAGAAAATATTATTTTTCCAACACAATTGAGGACGACTATTCTTGAATTACAGGCAGATGTTCAAGGATGATATATTATCTGGAGAAGGCAAAAACAACATTATGAGATAATACATTAATAAGGCTTTTTGCTTCACTCTGAGAAAGAAAATTACCGTGTTTGCCTTTAAATACAGACTGGTAATACAGATAAATACTTTCAGCTTCTAGTGCAAGTGTTCATCAAAAAATTGGCTTCTCACTAACATGCTTTCTGAAGTTTGGTTAAAATTCATGACCCAGATGGACATCAATGACAAAAAATCTGTCAACAATGACCTCCCTATTGATATCCACATCGTGTACCCTTTAAAAAAAAAAGTCAAATTCTCAAGTAAAATGAGTTTACTGAATGTGACAGTCGTAAGTTTGCTTTTGACGTGACAAATTCTTAACCAGATTTTCAACCCAAAGCTACATCTGATCTGAGCAGGTTAACATGTGTCGTGGCACACCATATGGCAAATTGTGAAAATAAGAACCCCCTCCCCCAAAAAGCCTAGAAGATCAATTACACAGCTCACCTTGACATTCTGCAAGGCTTTATTCAGTGTGGTACTGAAGTTCTCTCTTGTGCTCTGAAGCAAGGTCCCGGATGTCTTGGGTGCGCTGCCCTCTGCTGCTGCTGCAGCCGGAGGTGTCGATGATTCAGCTTCACTTGGGGGAGGGGCAGTTGCTGGGGATGGGGTGCTTGCTGGTTTAGTAGGTGTCCCACCTTCAGCTGGGGTATCATCCGGACTCTTAGGCTGTGGCTGATTGGCATCTGCCTGTGCACCCGACTGCTGCTCTGCTTGTTGACTGGAGTGTTGTGGATGCTCTGCAGGTCGACTGGGACGTCGCTGCCGATGTCTCGTCGTGGGCAACGTCTGAACCTGAATGCTTTGCGTACGAACATCGCTTTTCTGTATTTGGGAAAAAGTTGTATTCAAAAAATGGTGATGACCATTTACATAGCCACTGTTGCACTGGATTTAGCATGCCTCAATCAATTTTCAGACTTTATCAAAAAATGCAACGTCTGAAATCAAAACGACTAGTCAAGTACACTCGGACAAATTTCATTTTGTGGGAGTGCGGTAGGATCACAACTGTCAATTACAGGGAAGTCCCACTCATGCCACCAAAAAATCTACAGCATCATGTTCTTACTCAAAAAATATAAATTCTAAGATGAAAAGCAAATGACCCTTTATTCAGCAAAGTTTTTTCTATTTTCAGATGTGGGTTTTGATCTGTTTTTAGCACTTACTCATTTAGTCAGGAGTCAGAGTACTGTCATTAAACAATGCTGTTAAAGGGCAATAACGTGATTGAAAATGCCTTAAGAACCAAGTGAGTTGATACATATACCAATGTATACATAGCTGGAATGTTTACCTCAACTCAAAGGTTTTGTCTCGAGTTTATTTGGGGAGGGAAAAAAGCAATAATTTACCAGTACTGAATTAACATATGACCCTTACAGGTATTAAACCACTTCATCAATGCCCACCTACATGCCATCTCAGTTTCCAATTTTGTGCCCTTTAAAATGTCTTTTCACATGCTTTTACATGTGAAGTTACAGTAAAAGTGTCTTCAGTGAGCTTTTTTTCCAGATTTTGTGCTCTATTAAATATTGTCTTTTTGTGTGTTGGTCATGTGACACAATCACACAATACCGGTACATATTCAGTAAACCATGGGTGTCTTCAATTTTTCATTCTGTAAAGTGTGTGAAGATTTGAATATGATTTTTTGCGATTTTTAAATACCAAATTTATTCCAAGTTTCCCCATTGTCATTCCCCGAGTTATTTTGTGCATAAGTGCATGTAGGCTATTATCACACATGCACTATGTTCTATTTGAGTGCTAACAACAAAATAAAAGCACTGGTCCAGGATCCGGGGGGGGGGGGGGGGGGGGGGGTGGCACTGTCATTACAAGGTGTATACCATGCCCGTGTACAGACTTTCAAATGGACCTTAAACAAGTAATTATCTGTCGATCTCAGAATACCCTATACAAGTAATTCAAGTCTGAAAAGATACCCTAAACAAGTATTCAAGTCTGAAAAGACCCTTTTAAAGTAACCTGTTAAAAGTATAACCTTTTTTTCCTGGTTTGGCAATTTTGATACCTTTTCAATGTACACGAGTACATCGTCCCACACAACCGAAAACACACACTCACTTTTATACTTGTTTTTTCACACGTGCATGGTGTACACCTTGTAATGACAGTCCGCCCCCCCCCCCCCCCCCGGGGTCCAGGACTCTGTTATAACAGGATTATCAGATTAAACAACAACAAAAATTTACCTGACCAACCACTTCCAAAAGTCTGTTGTATTTCTGGTTTAATTCTTCATGCGCAGCTTCCATAGCAGAGGCTCTTCGTTCCAAAGCTTCTTGACTCTCTTTCAAACCATTGACTTTCTGATTGTAGGCCTGTGTCAGTTTCTCATACTTCTCCTTGATGGACAGAGCAAATTCCTTCCACTCCTAGGACACATAACAAAAAAAAAAAAAAACATGTCATTAACCCTTTCAGAACCAAATTTGGAATACAGTTGAACCTCATTAAAAAGAGGTTGGATTTAACAAAACCCTCATATTACAAGGTGATTTTTCAGGACCCAACTCTTAATATTTCTTTGTTTTTGGAACGTGGTATAGTGAGACCCCTGATATGACAAGGTAATTGTCCTGATTTTAAGGTCCTCGTTATAATGAGGTTCCCCAGTATTTACATCCAAAATCTATGGGGGTTTGTTGTAAAGGTACTGAGAAGCATGGTTGTAATTTCTTGTAAATAATCTTTCCTGGAGTTTCATCCTAAATAACAATACTAATTATATTCCCCTGGTTATAAAAACTTTTAAAAAGATTAAAACAATTCCATCTTTTTCATAGGCACATAAGTATGTGGTAAGCTAAAAAAGATCTGAAAGGTTGGTGCTGACAGGGCTAACATTTGGGTCATTACTAGTTTGTAAACTTAGAATTCTAAACATGATGCTAACAGAAAACACACTGTAAATTTCAGGGTAAGAAAAAAAACATGGACTGCCAACATTCACATTTCAATCTGCGAGATTTCAAATATTACAGTGTATACACTGAATATTTTGCAGTGGTTTTATTTTTGCAAATTTCGCAACTTAGTGAATGCAAAACTTTTTACTTCCTGATATTCCTGTACAAAGTGAATGCAAATGCAATAAAATCGCGAAAATATACTCTCGCGAATTCCTCGTCTTCAAGCAAACTCGCGAAAATATATATACGCAAAACATATGGCATATACAGTAATCAGCAAAGATGTTTATAGACTTTATCAGGCATGTAGTCGAGGCCGACCGTTCTGAGTCATGAGGCCGCTGGAAAAATATTTTTCCCATAGACTTTGTGCACGTGACTCGGTCCGAGGCCAAGGCCAAGGCTGGCAAAATCTGGCCTCGACTCCATCCCTGGACTTAATTTAATGCAACACAAAAAATAGAGATACCATTAATCAGGGAGAAATTCAACTCTGTTTGTTAGGATAAGGGAGGAAGATTAAGTACAAAGGAAACCTCCTGCAAAATATGGGATAATTGGCAGCTCTGCAAAATGGCACATTTAAAGTCTGAACCTTTGCGCAAAATCTGGCTCGACTCCATCCCTGGACTTAATGCAAACACAGAACAAGCACCCCGCGCGGGCACGACGCTCACCCTGAGGTCTCCGCAAATTCTCTATGGTACCCATAGAAAAATCATCAGTTATACAATATAGTTTTGACCCTAGGAGCTTGATATTACATGGTAGGCACAACGTAGCCAAATGAACCAGTTGAAAAACTTTGCATCCCTTGCCATACAGCTGATTTTGCCACGTTAAATTAAATTCTAACATCCGTTTTTTTATAAAAACAAAGCAAGCCGGTAGTATCTGAACATTTGTCCTTTGACCGACTTGTGACCTTGACCCCAATTTAACTTGAGTCACTATACATGTGGCATCTACAAATCCAAGTTAGTCACAAATGGGCCAATACAAACCAAGAAGAAACTTGCAGGTATATTCTATATTTTGACCTCATTTGACCTTTGGACCTACATATGTGACCTTTGACCCCCAAATAACATATGAGGACCCTGTTATGCATCTACCACCCAGTTTGGTTACAAATGGGCTTGTGTTTAGAAAGTTACCTAGTTTGGGCCCTTATGGGCCCTACCCCTGGGCCCCCAGCGGGGCGCCTGGTGTACCATTCAGGAACCCTCTATACCCTCCCCATGAGGATCATTCCCATCAAGTTTGGTCTAAATCATTGATGTGAATGTGAGAATTATTCCCATAGGGCCCTACCCCAACTTTTGCCCCCTTAGGGCCAAACGGGCCACCTTGGGCATTGTCATGAGGAACAATAATTCAGTACATATAGAGGTATCTACACACAAAGTGGCGTAACTAAACTATTTCTGGATCTAGAGAAGAAGACATTGAAAAACTACCTACTTTTGGCCCCTTTAGGGGCCGTGCTCCTTGC
>JZLH01S0118884.1:43742-66017 GCA_001188425.1 Eucidaris tribuloides
GGGGGAGGGGGGTAGCCTGGTGGACAATGGCTATTGCCAATTGATTACATGCATATAATTTACATTATTCTTTTCGAAATTAAACAGGTGTATTCAAAACAGGCGGACTAGTCAATTTTTGGGCGGGCTAGCCAGAATTCTGGCGGACTACCTAAAATTTCGGCTAACTAGTCCGTCTGGCTAGTTAAAAAAAAAGTTAAGCGCGACCCCTGTTTCATGCACATGGTCCCAGGAAAAAGAAACCTCTCTGTTACTTCTTGACAGTATAGGCAGATAGATTAGGTGATAAATCATGTCTTAACATTAACAGGAACACCACATGTCACAAATTGTAACCCTGAATTATGGTATGTCCCAAAATATACTGAATGTACCCCAGTATATACTAAAAAAAAAAAAAGAACAACAAAATCTAAAAGAAAAGTAGTGATATGAAATCTTATGCATCTGATTCACTTGTTTTATTGCTTTGGCAAAGTTTAATTTGCATATACCTTATTGTTCTGTTGGAGAACCTCGGTCAAGGTACATGTATGGTGTTAGTTGGTAGTCATAGCTGTAAGGACAGATACATAAGTATAATCTGAAGATGCCAGAAAACATTTCGACAAGCAAATGACAACCAAAAATTTAAAGTCTTGCTTTTCAAACGGTCAATGTAAGAAGTTCATTAATTTCATGACCATAACACAAACTATTCATAACTTTTCAGACTTTTACAGAATTTTGAAAATAGCACACATTAACACTTTGTACACGATAATGCAATAAGCATGTGAAATCATCGGGTACATGTTACCTCAGCTTGTTTGTCTTTTTATATCTGTATTGCCTCAAGAATTTCATACTTTTTTTGGAAACCTTGATCACTCCAAACACCACTTCTTTTTTAATTCAACTTATAAGTACATCAACTTACTAGTATTTTCAGTACTGTCATCACTTTTCTTCTTCTTTGTCATTGGTTCATCATCGTTTTCTTTGCCAACATCTGACAGGGCTCTTTTGGCAGGGGCACTGGTTTTAGGTGTACTTCCAGAGTTTTTAGAATCATCACAAGGTTCACTGAATGCACCATCAACTTGTGCATCTGAAGTCCTTTCATCGACGGAATCTATGTAGGCGGAGTCTTCTGGGTCCAAGTCAGCACAAAGATCACTCATGTCAGTCTCCTCGATAAGATCCACATCAGAAGCACCAAGGGAAGTACAGGGATCTTCTGTAACTTTCCCTATGCCTTTATCATCTGAGCACACACTTCCACTTTCAGGACAAGTTACCTTCGTGGTTTCACTAGTATTACCCAAATCTGCAGCACCATCATTGAGGGACTGATCAGTCACATCATGTTTCCCTGAGGAGATATTCATGGAAAACTCAGTATCACTGGTTTCCATTTTGTTACTGTCATTGTTTTCACTGACACACACAATATCTGTTTCCTCTTTTGCAGCATTTGAATGTTGTTCAAGAGAGGGCTTAGTAGAGACAACCATATCTGGGCCAATTTGATCATTTTGGCCATGTTTTGTGTTCTCTGAATGTAAATCAGCTTCTTCTGGGGATTTTACATGATACTTTTTCACACTTTCAAATTCAAGCTGATCTGATCTTGGAATGGCAATCTCCTGAGATACTCCAGATTTTGATGCAGAATCACTCTGCACATCAGTCAGACCCTGCTTAAGAGGAGGAATCTTGACTTTCCTGAAGCTGTTTTTAATGTTTGCTCTGATCTGTTGAATAGCTTTTCCAGGTAGCTTATTATCTACTTCCTTTTCACTGTCTTTCGATTTGTCATTTGTCACCGAAGGTGCATTTTCGCTGGATTTTCTTGCTCCACTTTCTTCAGTTTTTTGCTCTTCAGTTTGAGATTTAGTGGGGTCTTGTACATGTTCTTTTAAAATAGTATTATCGACTGATTCACCGACAGCCTTACATGTGCTTTTTTGCTGTTCTGATATGGACTCTGGTCCTTTAGATGACTTTGACTGTGGAATGTTTTTATCTACTTTGTTTTGCATTGTTGTTGATCTACTTTCACTGTTTGATATAGATAGAGTATTGTTATCTTTAGACCCTGCCACGTCTTTCTCAGTTTCTGTTTTCTTGTCCTCTTCACTGTCTGATATTACAATGATATCACTTGGTGGTATTAGTGCTTCTTTTGGTATATCTCCCTTTTTGGGCACAGATGCTGAATTGTCTGCTACTTGTGTATCCATTTTTTCACAGTTTGAGGCATTCTGATCTAGTTTACGGGCACCTGAACACATTTTTGCTTTTGGTGTGTCTACATTATGTTTAACAGAGTTCAAGTCTTGGTTTTTCAAAAGGGACTGCCTCTGAAGCATGTCCATTCGTTGCAATTTGCTTGTCGCCGAGACAGGAGCCGATTTTCGTGCACTGTAAACACCTCTTAACGGGCCCTTTTTTGAACCCCCAATCCGACTCTTTTCCTGTCGTACAGGATTGGATGTTGCTTGCCGTGTTGGACTGACTCCTTTATTGGGACTTGTTCCATCTGTAACTGGGAGACCATTATCTTTGACATGGGCACTTGCTTTAGCTGGACTCCCAGCAGTTACGACGGTATTGTTACTAAGTGTGCGACTGACAGATGAGGAATGCTTGGCGATTGTTCCTGATGCTTCCACGGGACGAGATGACTGTTCCACATGTGGTTTATCCGAGGATGTCTGTTTTGAAGGGACTGCAGCACCGTTTCCTGAATCCCCATCTGCTGAACTACCAGAGACACGTGACCCTGATTCTGCCTTTGAGTCTTCCTTCACATCCTTACATTTGTTCATTTGTTCACTCATGGACAGGGCAGGTTTTCGCTTATTGGTAGCTGATGACATGCTTCTGCTCGTTTCATTTCCAGTTGCAACACTCTTTTCCCTAGAGCTCTCATACCCTGAATGAGCAGTTGGCTTTACAGATTTTAAAGTATCTGCCACTTTGGCTTGCGAGTCCCTAACATTGCCACAAATTCCATTAGAAACGACTGAATTTCCTGATGACGTCGCAATTTTGGGTACATCTACATCTTTTGCAACTGGCTGTTCTGTGATTTTTCTGGAATGACTTGAACTGGTATTTTTGTAATCCCTGGTGTTCGAATTGCTAGAGCTACCACTTCCGGCTGTGCCTGTTTGTCTTACAGAAGGCACATTGCCATTGTTTTTTGTAACAGGAGCACTGTCACTTGTATCTTTGAATTTATATTCAGACCTTGATCTGTCCTCTACAGATCTACTACGCACTGTAGTGTTTGCCGACCTTTCATCACTTTCTCGCGAGTGAGGTTTATAGGTTGATGACAAAGCATGTCGAGCTTGTTCAATGGAATTGTGACGTGTTCTTTCTGGATAGCGGCCTGTTCTGTGGTCAAAAGAATAATATCCCCGGTCTGCCCGACCATCGTGAGAATTCCCAGGCGAGTTGAATGATTTGTGCCCATAGTCATACTGATTGCCTGGACTGTTTCCTCTATATTCATCTCTATCGTCTCTATGATTTTGATTCCTATGTTGCCAACGGTCTCTTTGACTCGTAAAGCTTTGGCCACCTCTTCCTCTAGGTGGTCCAGAGAATTTGGAAAATCCTCGATCATCGTACTGTCGCTGCCTGTAATGTTCATCACCCGAGGCACCTGGCCTCCTGCCTCCTCTGTTGTGGGAGTAGTGCACAGGAAACTGCCTTTTGTCCTCGCTGACCTTGCGGATACATTCTTTTACGTTTGGTAGATATTGCAGATGGCATGGAATTGTCTGAGGATAAAAGAAGATAAAATATTCACTTAAAGTGGTACAGTGGTCTCCGCTTAATGAGGTAACATTAAAAGGGGTAAAGTTTGGCCAAACAATTCTTATGTTTATTGAAATTTACTCCATTTAATAGGGTACTCCTGTTAAATGGGTAAACAATGCCTTGCAAATGCCTACCCCATTAAGTGGAGACCACTGTATTTTTTGGTATGTCCCACACACAAACCAATAAGGAACACACTAGGTTTCAAACTGTACCATTCATTGAAGCATTAACCTCGACCAATCTGGAACTAGCAGTAATTCAGAAGTGATTAAATGGGTGCACTGATGGTGCATTTAGCTGTGTCATTGACTTACAGTGTATGACTGCTAACATAGGAAGCTATTTGTGGGACTACATGTGAGCCTTTTTGAAGAGAGCCAAAACCAAATAATGATATTCCATATCTTGTAAGTTTGTCTACACATATAATAGACACTGAAAGAGTAGTCAACAGGGCTGTCATTCGAGCCCAAGTCCTGTTTCAAGTCCTACTGCCCATAGCAATAGGAAAAAGTGTGGCATGTCTTTAATACCTCATAAAGTAAAAGCATGAATGTACATTTATATTAGTGAACACATGCTCTTGGAATCCCTGTGACAGAAACCAGCCTATTCTTTTCAAATTCAGAGGAATAATGCAAAATGTTATTCTGTTTTTCACTTGTTTTCACGTTTTTTCAACACAATTAAGGTTCCCCTTCATACCTCCAACAGAATCTCAACATATTTGATAGCAGGATTTCCTGTACGCAAGTGCTTTTTCATACACATCTTAATGTAAATGTCATGTGACATACCATACTGTAGGCCTATAGTAGATTCATGTTTACAAATGATCACAAATGGACCTGCATTTTTATGTTCACCATTTTTGTCATCACTATAACAGACATAATCTATCAATTGCAAAAACAAATGAAAAATAAGAAAAAATAAAAGTGTACTCAGTGGAACAGTTTTTCTTGAGGATAAAGTCACGCTGATATGCAGTGCAGGAAGTGTTTTATAATCTCATGCTTCAACCACTATATTAATTCCTGATGAATAAGTAAATTTGCATGTTTTAGCCTGCATATTACATACAAGTGAATCTGTGTTAGCATTTTTCATCATTTACAAGTTGTGTTTGTTATTTAGTCCATGTGAAGTACAAACACCTCATTACCAACAAAATAAGTAGAATCTGAATTAGCTGGTAATTTTTCCTATATTTCTGACAAAATGGAAACTAAGTTAGATCTTATATGCATAGAGTCTGCAAGCTGTACATGCAGGATTCTTACGAATCAAATTCGTATCAACCTGAAAAAGTCATCATACAGTGACAACGCCCACCTGGCACTGACTCACTACACACAGATTACAGAAACAGCAAAGGAAATAACCTCAATCAGCAAGGCCTAGAGTCACCTACTGAATGTGCCAGAAATGTACAGAAGCAGCACCATAAATAGGGACAGTAACTTTCCGCAATTGTGAAAAATGGACAGAATTCATGTAGTTGACCACTTGAAATGGAAAGTGCGTTTCAGACGGAAAAATCACAGAAAACCTTTTTCTCCAAATTTTTACTTTTGGAAAGAAAAAATTCATGAAATTCATAGCAGAAATTACAAAAAATTGACAAAAAAGCTGAGAAAGGGTGGCAAAACAATGTACATAATATTTGTATAGAGTTCTGTTATGTAAACGGAATTGTCACTTCTTCATGTATACAAAGTCTAGGGCAAAACAGAATCTCTTTTTGTGTGAAACGGAAAATCACTGTCCTGAAACAAACTCTGGAATTTGACCCTTCCCCTTTTCTTACATGTAGGTTACTAAAGAATATACCCAATATCATTATTTTGACACTTTTCACTTTCCAAGAAAACTAATGTGAACAATAATACATTGGAAATATGTGTATACTAGAAGGTGCCATGGATATTACTGTACAAAAAAATCACAGATGCAACAGGGATTATTCCAAATTTTCCGAAATCCATGTGCGAGAGAGCAGAGCGACCAGGCACGAGGAATTTAAACAAAGTGTATTTAAGTTAATTGCTTTGCTCCCGGACACGCCCCCAAATTTTGTTACAATGCCTTCACAACCAAAATGAATTACAAAAAATAACAAAATCTAAAAGTTTACACTAAAGATCTTTTTCTCTTAAAGGCACTGTATATAACAATGTTTCCAGTTTAAAAAATCTGAGCTACATGATTCCCCATGCTACTAGTGTCTTTGATACAGTCTAAAAATGAAGCCCTGAAAAAATTGCAGTGTAAAACAATCATTAAGTGCTTTAAAGAAGTGAAAATCATTGACAGACCATTCCAGCTTTTCTCTATAGACTGCTGTGTTGCAGAATTTCCTATCGCCCGATATAAAATTAATGTGCCAATTTGTATATACATATTGTACTAGTGACAGCATAACTGTCCAAACTTTTGTGTTCTAGGGTGTTTATTTGTCCATTCAAACACTGTCAGATATGTCAGATAGCAAAGTTCGACAATTTTTTAAACGGGTCTTCCACAGTGTTATATAGTGTCTTTAAGTTTCAACAACAAACTAGAGCAGTTCGACTGCGCGCAGTCGATGGGTATGCCTCAGCAGTCCGCAGTCCCATCCAACTGATGTAATTTGAAATGCTTCAAGTTACCATGGTAGCAAGACCAATTAGATGAATAAGCATAAGCCCATGGACCGCTTGACCAAGTTACAGTAAAGTTCAATTCAAGCACAGTTCTTAAGATTATCCCGACAGGAGCTCAATTCGCGACAGTATGGCCTTGTGACCTTGACCTCTGACCTTTACAACTCAAAATCGAATCAGTTAAATGTGGTTGCGCTATACAAGATACTTCTCCCAAGTCTACATGCAAAATCGGAAAAGTCATACTCAAGTTATCACAGCATGAGCCAAATCAGACATATTTAAGGCCCGGTGCACTTGACCTCCAAAATCTAATCAGATTATTGGTGCGGCAAATATACTTCACCCAAAACATAAATCCTTGACAGGCCGTTCTTCAACTTATCATGGTTAACGCAGCCCCAAATAGACATATTTAGCCAGGTGACCTTTGACCTTTTCAGCCTCCAAATCTAATCAGTTTATTTGGCTGCCGTCCATAATACATACTTCACCAAGTAACATAAAAATACTGACTGGCCGCTTCTCAAGTTATCATGTTAACGAGCCCAAATCAGACAATGATTTTAGGCCCAGAATAGACCTTTGACCTTTGACCTTTCAGCTCCAAAATCTAAGCAGTTCATTGTGCTCTCATCATACATACTGCACCCACGTTACGTGGAAAATTCAACTGCTTCTCAAGTATATCGCGTAACGAGCCAATCAGATATATTTAGCCCCGGTGCACCTTTGACCTTTACTGTTCAGCCTCCAAAATCTAATCAGTTCGATTGGTGCTCATATACAATACTTCACCAATAACATAAAAATCTGACAGGCCGTTCTCAAGTTATCATGTAACGTGCCCAAATCAGACATATTTTAGGCCTCGGGTGACCTTACCTTTCAGCCTCCAAAACTCTAACAGTTTGATTGGTGCCTTATAAATAATATACTTCACCAATTTCATCACAATCCAACCAATCCGCTCTCAAGTTATCGCTGTTAACGAAGGCCAAATCAGACATATTAAGCCAGTGACCTTTGACCTGTGACCTTTCAGCCCCAAATCTATCAGTTCATTGGTGCCTTCAATATCATACTTCACCCACCTACATGACAATCCGACCAGACAGCCCTCTCAATTTATCGCCCGTAACAGCCCAAATCAGGACTATTTAAGGCTCCGGTGACCTCTGACCTTTGACCTTGAGCTCGCAAAATTAACTGGTTTCATGTTAGCCATAGTTACATACTTGTCTAGTTACATCAAGTCGATGGGGTTTCTCAAGTATCGCGGTAACGAGCTCAATCAGACATATTTAAGGCCCGCGTGACTTTTGACTTTGACCTTTTCACGTCTCCAAAAATCTAATCAGTTCATTGGTGGCTCATAATACATACTTCACCCAAGTTACATGACAATCCGACCAACCGCTCTTAAGTTATCGCGGTAACGAGCCCAAATCAGACATATTAAAGGCCCGGTGACCTTTGACCTTTCAGCTCCAAAATCTAATCAGTTCATTGGTGGCTCATAGTACATACTTGGTCCTAGTTACAATCAAAATCCGATCGGGGGTTCTCAAGTTATCGCGGTAACGAGCCCAAATCAGACATATTTAAGGCCCGGTGACCTTTTGAGCCTTGACGTTTTCATCCCAAATCTAATCCAGTTCATTTGGTGCCTCATTATATCATACGTTCACTCTATAATTACATACAATCCGACAGCCGCTGTGCAAGTTATGCGCGGTAACGAGCCCAATCAGACAAATTAAGAGCCGTGACCTTGACTTTGACTCTTCAGCTCCAAAATCTATCAGTTCATTGGTGGCTCATAGTACATACTTGGTCCTAGTTACATCAAAATCCGATCGGGGGTTCTCAAGTTATCGCGGTAACGAGATCCGGTAACGGACGGACGGACGGACAACCCGAAAACATGATGCCTCCGGCAACTTCGTTGCGGAGGCATAAAAATCAATAAATCTGGAAATTAAAACTTTTCATCTTTTCAGAACTTTCCATAAATGGGGCATATCTGAAAAATGTAGGCCAAGCCTAGGTGTAGATGTGGGAAGGTTTTGTTTTGATGAAGATACTTACTTCTGCTCCTCAGTACTCTTATCCCCTCAATACTGTAGCAGACATCCTCTGTTTTGGGTAGCTTCTTTAACAAGTAGTAACTGTTAATGACAAGGGAAACAAGAGAGCAAATATTACAATATCGGTGAATAAACAGTTTTGTTTACAGTATACGCCATAATCAACTGTGAGCACAAGAACACTTAACATGTGTTATTGAAGCAGGGAAAAAAATACAATTTTCTTTTCGGGGGCTACTTTTCACCGTTTCAGTGCCTTCCAGATATTCTTTTGTATTGACCCTATGGTCATTTTCGGGGGCTCTTTTACACATTTTGGGGGCTCTTTTCGCCATTTCGGGAGCTAAATCGCCCGCAGCCCCCGTGTATTTTTTTCCCTGTATTGAAGACACCGGTACTCAAACCAGCTGATCAATGATGTAGTGCTGAACCGGCATCCGTCAAATAAATTTACGCTATTTTTAATTTCTGTGATTTTGGAATAAATTTTACATCAATTAGCATGAACAAATTTTTGGACAATATTGCAAAAGTCCATGTAGAACTTTGGTGTACCTCATGCAGCTCTATCAGATGAAAAAAAAAATATCAAAATCGGTCGATAAATGAAGGAGAAGCAGTTTTTGCCAAATTCATTTCAAATAAATTAGCAGCAATATTTTTTTTTAGACATAATTTCAACATTCTGTGTAGAAAATCCATGTTAGTCATCATGTAGCTCTACCTGATTTAAAGAAAAAATAAAATTGGTCTGCAAATGAATGAGCATTTTTTGAACAAATGAGCAAACGTATTGAGCCCCCCACCTAGTGCTATAAAGCAAACAGAATTGAAATCGGGCAAGAAATGACAAAGAACAAGCATTTTGAAATTATGGATGAATGCCGAAAGCCAGATGCCACATATACCAGGCCATGGCATATGCTCATCTGGTCCATTTGGGCTAGATGAGCTAAAAACAACTGTAAACCTTAATCAATGAACTAAATGAAGAGGGCAGAACAAGATCCAGAGTTTGAGGAGGGTTGTATCTTCCCATCAAAACTTCTCTAGGCATTTCACATATAAAAAGATATGTGATTTAACTCTGAACTTTGTCCCACAAATCTACATGGTTCATACATTCATCACTATAAAACAGTTCATGCATGCATGAACAAAGTTTGGTTGTACTTACTTTGCAAGTACTGTAGTTTCACATCCATACTTATTAACAAAGAAAAAAAAGGTGATAATCATAATGTGCCTCGAGCCCTGAACCTATTACATTTGACCTTTGACCCCAATATAACATTGAGGTCCCTGTAGGTCATCTTTCATCCAGGTTTGGTTATGAATAGGCTAATGGTTGCAATATTACCAACTTACTAACCTCAGTAGAAACCTGAACATTTAAACATTTAACATTTCTTGATCTTTGCCCTAAATACATGACCTTTGACCCCCAAATAACATTGAGGTCCCTATAAGGCCTCTACCATCCAAGTTTATTTGCATATGGGCAAATCGTCGCAAAGTTATTCAAGTTTCATAAGTTTGATGGACGGACGACAGACACTAGATGTATATTTCAGCAAGTGATTTTGAATTTTGTAGAGTCCAACCATAGCAACGATTGCTTGACAAATGTCTATTGGTCTTGTAAGCTTTGATCAGCAGGTACATGTACTGGTATTCAGTTTCAACTAGAGTTTACACAAATCAGATTTGGCAGTCAGACTAGCTTAATGGCTGGGTAAAATCCAAATTCAGTGATCAATATTACATCAGATTCGGTGCTTTCTGTTATCAGTTTTATCAGTGTCCGTCTTTTCAGACGAAAGGCTTTTGCGAGAGGTGAGGATTTGTGCGAATCTTTACATAGCATATGATTTTAGCTTATTAACTTGAAAAGCACATTTGAAGGTTTGCAAATCATGCACACAATTTTTAATAGCATGAGAAAAATCGCAAGTTTGAACTTTGGTTTCAAGACTTCTAAGCATAGAGCACTACCACACATTTTGAGTACCTTAAAGCCACTGGCTAACATTTATAACAGTTAAAACTAGAAATTTTGTTTGTCCATAGGACACGGATGCCCCCGCTTAACGCCATCAGTAAGCATTTCTTATTGAGTAATCATGTGGAGAGCAATCTGCATGAGCTGTGACCTTTGACCGTTGACCTGCAAACTCCGAATTCGCACTCAACCTGTATTTAAGTATGATCTACCTACACACCAAAATTTTTAAAATCCGTCAAATATTTTTCAAGTTATTGTGCAGAAACCAATTCGCATATATAATGAGCTGTGACCTTTGACCTTTGACATGTGGACTCCAAATTCGAACTTAGCTGTATTTTAGTATGATCTACCTACACACCAAAAATTTTAAAATGCTCAATTATTTTCAAGTTATTGTCGCGAAGAAACCAATTCGCCACTATATAATGAGCTGTGACTTTGACCTTGACCTGCAGACTCAGAATTCAACTTGAGCCTGTATTTTAGTATTGATCTACCTACACCCTAAAAATTTTTAAACAATCCGTCATAATATTTTTCAAGTTATTTGTGCGGAACCAATCGCATATATAATGCAGCCGTGACCTTTGACGCTTTGACCCTGCCGGCATCCGCGAACTCAACATCTGACCCTGTTCATGTTTAGTATGATCTACCTACACACCAAAAATTTTTTTAAATCCGTCCAAATATTTTTCAAGTTATTTGTGCAGAAACCCCAATTCGATAATAATGAGCTGTGACCTTTGACCTGCAGACTCCAAATTCGAACTTGAGCTGTATTTTAGTATGATCTACCTACACACCAAAAATTTTTTAAATCCATCGAATATTTTTCAAGTTATCGTGCGGGAACCAATTAGGGGGACGGACGGACGGACGGACGGAAGGACAGACGGACGGACGGATGCCCCCTCGAGACTTCGTCGGCGGGGGCATAAAAATGTGAGCTACATAATCCTCCATGCTCCAAGTGTCTTTGATAAGGTCTAAAAATAAAGCCCTGAAAAAAAATTACACATTTCAAACTGATTGCTTTAAAAAAGTGAAAATCGTAAGTTGACTGGATTCACCTGCCCATTTCCTCCCATAGACTCACTGTGTGTAGATCTAGGCTATTTTTTACTCACCCCGAGTATTAATTGTTTATTCATTCATATCTTGCCATTGGCAGCATAAATTTCCAAACTTTTGTATTCTACGGTGTTTATTTGTCCATTTGAACACTACTACATAGTTCAGATATCAAAGTTTGACGATTTTTTAAATTGAAGCTCCACAATGTTAGCCTATCACTTTAAGTGTGCAGAGTGAAGCTAAAGAGCAAACATGATGACGAATAAGCATGTTTGTAAAATTGTAATAAATTTGCATGCAGTACATTAAAATGACTGAATAAAGCAAACTTTTTTTGTGTGTAAAATGCAATGTGTAGATGCTACATGTACGGGTCATTCCATGTCAAATCACCCAATAGGTTTAACCCGACCATTTTTAATTTTGATGAAACTTGGTGTACATGTTGAGTGTGATCCCACAGCACCAAATCTCAAATTTTAGGTCAATCGGGTCAGGGGTTCGGGACATACGGCCCACGCAATTTTGAGAATTTCAGCAAAAATGGGCGAGGCCGCCTAATTTCAAATGACCATAGCTCTGTAACCGATTGATCAAACTCTGTAAAATTGGTATTATTGGAAAGGGAATGAAAAGGACCATCTGAAAAATGTGTTACTTTTTATATATTGGTAGTTTTAAGAACAATGACCTTTTGACCTCTATTTTGACCTTAGATTTGACCTTGTGGATCAGATGACCTTGATCTGCCATCTTAATAGACCTTGATCCGCCATCTTAATACATGTATCGTAATCCCCAACATTATTTCTGTGATATAATTTAAAATTGAAGATCAAGATGTAATATTTTTTGTTTGGTTTCTATCCCTTCTCAAAGTAGGCATACACTGTCAGTGTAGTCCCACATATAAGAGCCTGTGTTGGATCAGTGTACAGTTATGGTGATAATGTACATGCATGTATGTACACTGTATGTTATTACAGGATATTCAAGCAGATGATAATCTATGATAAAATCGCCTCTTGGTACACAGGATCAAATGTGCACCAGATCTGAACAATCTGAACAATCTTCTTGACGAGTTGACCGACAGACAGATGCACAGATACACACACATCCACAGTCAGACATTATACACAGACACACAGGCACATACACATAATTATGCATACACATACAGACACACAGACAGACACAAACACAACACACACACACACACAATAATAAAAATTTAACTTTAATAATTGATAGAAATAATGTGGAGATCCAGATATGTAAACCCAATTTAATAGTCATATCGGTTTGATATGCTGTAATCAAGCACGTACATGTATATCACCATAACTGTACATGTACACTGACCCAACACAGGCACTTACATTATGTGTAGGACTACACTGCAGAGAGAATGCAAGTTTTGAGAAGGGCTAGAAACCGAACAAAAAATATTACATCTTCAATTTTGAATTATTTCACAGAAACAAAGTTGGGGATTAAGATATCAAAATAATGGTTCAAGGTCATGTGATCCACAAGCTCAAAAACCAAGGTCAAAACAGAGGTCAAAAGGTCATTGCTCATTAAATTACCCATACACTAAAAGTAACACATTTTTCTGATAGTCCTTTTCATTCCCTTTCCAATGATACTAATTTTATCGAATTTAGTTCATCGGTTACGGAGCTATGGTCATTTAAATTTAAGTGACCACAACCATTTTTGTCAAAATTTTTTAAATTAGGCGGGCCGTATCTTCAGAACCCGTCACATGATTGACCTAAAATTTGAGATTTGGTGCTGTGGGATCACAATCTACAAGTACACCCAGGCCCTTTTTCATCGGAATAAAAAACGGTCGGGTTAAAATTTCCAGATTTCGTGGGTGATTTGACATTGAATGATCCGTAGGTGAATCTCACTTACCTGAAACAAAACAAAATCAAATCAGTCAAAGAATGAAGCAGATGTATTTTTCATGATTTTGATGATCACGAGATTAACAATTCTGTATAGAAGTTTTGAATCCAACATAGGCCTACAATACATGTATTGCCCTTACATACAACACACAGAATCAAAATTGCAATGATGAAGCATTTGACCAAAATTGCAACAAGTTGCATAAATCATATTAAAATTTGAGGAAAAATGTCAGAATTTCTTTCAGCCAGATGAACTTAAATGGTCAAAGCATTTTGAACACACACTGTAAATTCACAACACCATTTTATGCATTCTTGAAACAATTTCATACCTTAACCAATTTCTGTGGTATCAAAACCACTGAATGTACATCTATGGCCATACTGACCAAAAAACAATACAACAACATAATATGGAAGGCAGAGGGGGTCATTCACAGGAAGTTGAATATTTGCCACGAAGAGTTATTAGTAGATAGCCATTGGCATTCTCTCTAGTCTCAAATCATAGATTTTAATTATCAGAAGTGCAGACAGTTAAACAAGATATGAAGGTGGTGGGTACATGTTGATGTGATGGACCATTTGCATGCATGAAGATGCACCATGCCAGAACTAAAATGCATGGGGTTGTGGGAGGTTTGACAACTTAGGCGAGTTGATCGCCTCTGTTAGAAAGCTACATGTAACTGTAAAATTGAAATTCATCCCATGAGCATCAACTGTAAAAGCTTACAGCAAGATAATAAAACCAAGATTGATACATTCTGGTGTACTGGCAAATGGCGATTTCAGGCAAAGTTCTGAAGTGAATGTGCATATTTTTACCACTTTGTTTGTGTAACTTCATGTTATCCACTCCCTTTGATATTTTTACCTTGGGCCATTGCCATGGTGTGTGTAATGTGTTGTAATAGATACATAAAATTGTTTTGCAATTACTTTGTAGGTGAAACTGCACTTACAGTGTATAGCTATTATGGGTCATGAATATTGGAAACAATCTGTTACAGAAGTAGCCCCGGTCACCACTAAAAGAACCCACGACAGTAAAAAATCATATTCCCAGGCTTGTGCTGCATGAAATCATAATCAACTGTGTAAGTTTCACAATATGCACATTACCTTTCAGAGAAGAATCGTTCATTGAGTTGGACCAATCACACTGGGTGTTCAACCATTTTCTACAATATGATTTTGTGAAGAAACAATATAATAACGTACAGCGTAGGCCTTTGTCATCATGAACATTATTGGTTAGAACCTGTTCATGCACATGTAGTGTTTAATTGCATGCATACATGTAAACTTTGGTTTCATAATTATTGTTGATGCGAGCTCCAGAACATGTCCTTTCTGGAGAGTATGTATGCTCATGGAATGCAAGTTTCCTTTAATGCTTCCTCCTGCCTTTCTTTATCAGGGCACTGCATGACATGATCAAGAATATTTTATTTCTGTGAAGTTACTGCCTTCAGTTTCATCTCCAGCCTGTTCATTCAGTCTCCTGCACTCTTATTTTCTTTGTTTTTAATCTTTCATCGTTTCAGAAATTGTCCATGTTACTAGTATCTGTTTCAGTTTCGCTCGTTTTCCATTTCACGTCGTTTTCATTCCATTACTTTCCTTCATGCACCATGTTTCTTCTCTCAAAAAAATTAATCTTTCTTCCACTTTTAGTAACATTTATTTCTCTTAGTATAATTCTCCAGTCTTTTCTGCCTTTTTTTAGGGTTTTCCCTCCTTTCTCTTGTATTTTCTTTCCAACTCCTTTCCTCTCTCCAATCTGTTTTCTTTCCTTTTTTGTCTCCATTTGATTATTCAGTTATGAGTAGGTTTGCTGTTGTCTCCTGATGTCTGGCGTGACAATTAGTGTTGCACGACTCCAGGATTGTTTGGAGTCGACTAGTCGCCCATCAAAAGTCGCGACTCCGACTATTTGGTGAACTCTCAGCGTTTGGGTCTGTCGGCATGATCCAATAGGTAAAAAGAATCATACTACAGAGACTGCGATGTTGATTGTCATCGATGTTTTCACAGTGATCCAGAGAGTCGACTCTTGCATTCCTAAAGTCGGAGTCACGACTCCTTGAAGATAGTCGCGACTCCGACTTTTTGCGACTTAGTCGTGCAACACTAGTGACAATACCAGTTATGAAATATTTCTCAAATCCGATCGACCAAAAACTACACCCTGACTTCACTCTCTGTTTACATCACCAAAGAAAAACAAAGGCTGTGGTAGTATGTGCTAGAAGTATGAGTCAGATCATAAGCCATCCAACTGCATTCCCTATTGCCCCCCCCCCCAAAAAAAACCCCAAGGTCTAGGGTTTCTTACCCATCGCTGTGTCGAAGGTTCAGCTCCTCAGTTGACCGGCTAAGCTTGTCTAGTTTGACAACACATGGAGTAGTTACACGGTGGTTGTTCACAATACCACGGTTCAATATTGCCACGGATCTAGTTACTACACCCCCATCTGACGAACCTGTACAAAATTAAAGAAAATACAGTCAAATGTGTTGAACGGCCACACAAGAAACTGAGACCATCTGTAAGGGTGGCCACTAAAGACAGGTTGGTGACAGAAATGTATGTACATGTAGGTTCTAAACATTTATACATGTATTTTCCTGTTATATCTTCTCTGTTACCTGGTTTCAGACATGTACATGTACTTTATTTTGGTAATTGTAAACACAAGGAAATTTTCAGCATTTCACTAGAATCAACTGTTGACCCGAAATTCACACTCTTAAATGCTCACAGTATTTTTAAAAAAATTGATAAATGCTAAAAATGTTGTGCCCCTCCTCCCTACCATTTTCATCATAGTGGAATCTGATCACTACAAAATTGACACAACTGCCATTCTCTAAACAATTTTTGGTAGCCGATACTGCTTTTTAATGGCAGACATGAAAATGCCATAATTGAAATAGTGATGTACATGGCTGATTGACGAAAACTATACTTTGGCCAGATAGAATAAGACAGGAGGAAATAGCTACTCACTTTTTGGCATTGTCACTGGCAGTCTTGCCCATTTGTGGGGCTGTTCCTGGGTATGCTATTTGCCCAAGTGTAATCTGGTGAAAAAAAATACAAAACACACAGGATATGTTTCTAAGTCAGGTCTCAAAGCAAGAATATCACAAAAAACACAGAAAAAAAGTACTGCTGCATAAATTCAAGTCTTCTTTGGCACTATGCCAGACAGTTGAAATCTGTCTTTACATGTATGTCAGGCTGGGCATTCAATAACAGCATTCATCAACAATACCATATAGGTATGATTCCTCAGTGATCATAATCATTCATCTCATGGTGTTGTCAAGAGAGGCACTGAAGCCTTCAAGGGTATCTCTACACAGAACTTGAACAGCGTGATGGCCTAGTGGTTAGAGCATCTGCCTCACTATCGAAAGGTAGCAGGTTAGAGCCCCGGCTAGGCTCCGCATTCTAGAATAGAGAAGGGTAATAATAACATTTATGTTACACATGGTAGAGCAGTCAATTTGACTGAAGTGGCTACCTTTGGTAAATAAGATTACTTGAAGCAATGCAGGGCCATGATAATGCATGCTCTTGCTAATGCCTCCAACTAGAAGTGGAATGCTCTCATCAGGGATGTGTCCCAGAGATCTACATCTTTGGGAATGATTCAGTGTTTATTTGGCCATCAACTGCAGTTAGGAAACTGTGAGCACAGTGACTGTGGAGAAGTTGGTGAAGATACATGCATAGTTATTATTAATACTACTGTAAATCACATAAAATCTTGTGCCTCTACAACAAATACAGTACCCGTGACAATTCCTGGATTGACTTGCAACCCCAAGAAAGCAAGATCAATTCCCAATGTGGAAGCATGCATACAGGGTTTACAACCATGATGATTAGAGGCATTGACACAGTAATCTAAGCTAAACAAGAGTAAAACCATGGTATAATTATGGTGAATTCGTATCTTTTGGGATACATGTAGACTCTGCAGAATAGCAATTCTGGAATGCCTATCTCCTACAGCTGGAAATGCTATTATCCAGAACTGGCACACAAACCAACACCCTTACCCACCTCACCTGCTCACCCTGTTAATTGGGTCTAGGCATGTTGGTAAATAGGCGCTATGACAGCTAGGAAAGAGTCTGAAGATCAGCCATGTTACTGTATACGCCACATATTTCACGTTCATATATTTTCGCAATTTTGCTTCAAGACGGGAAATTCGCGTGTTGTTTATTTTTTGCGATTTTTACTGTATTTGCATTCACTTTCTACAGACAATACAGATCTAATAAGTGAAAATTTTCGCGTACGTTCAAGTCGTGAAATTCACGAAAATAAAACCACCGCAAAATATTCAGCGTATATATACGTCATGGCTTGCAAATCAAGATCACAAAACCACTTTATTCTACTTATTCTTTATTCCATGAAATTATTTTGAGCTAAAATCACTTAAAATGAAAAGATTCATTTAATTTTCACCTCTCACAAAAACAGTGTGGATAAAAATACTGTATACGCCAATATTTTCGCGGTTTTGGACTAAATCTCAACATTCGCGAATGCTAATTTTCGCGATTTTAGTGATGCTTTCATTGGTGTGAATGGGCATGAACCAGAGTGGAAATTTTCGTGATAACTGACTCGAGAAATTCGCGAAAATAAAACCCTCGCGAAAATTACCACGTAGATCTATACAGTAGTCAGTAATGCAATTCATGAAAATAAAAATTGATGTATTTCGATCAAAGTTACTAAAATTCATTTCACATGTAACTGTACAGATCTATTCATTGTGTTCAGTCTGTTCTATGGCTACGCCACATAACTCAATAGTACTAAAAGTACAAGTTATTCATTATCAGCATGATCAGTGAAATCAAAATCCTTGTTGAATGTCTTTTCAATCTTTCATAATAATTTATCTGTAATTTGGTGTTTCTATTGTAATTCTTATTGTATAGTTAGATCTACTACAGATCACGTCTAAAATAACGACTGTCATGTCATAACAATTAACATTTGCATATTTCTCCGGAGCGGCGCGGCGCGGCGCAGCGCAAGTGCGCGAATTGCATTGTACTAGTTCGGCATACAGCTAGCTCGGCATGCTCAGTACAACAGCGCTGCATGCATGCAGCGGCAGCCGGTACGGTCGCCACTTGCATTACATATGTGTGTACGTGTGGTAGCGCAGCAGACAACATTGAAATCTCATTGTGTCATGGGTCAACGCAAATGCGCGCTTTATCGAACCCCTTGCTATCACTCACTCACACGATCTCGTCATTTATTCAACACAACACATTCCTGAAAACTCAATTGACGGAAATTTTTACAAAGTATCCAAAAAGTGTAATTTTATTTACTAATATAGACTTACCAAAGAAACATGTTTTTCACTTCGTAACAATAGCAAGTTAAAGATCGTGGTTGAAAACTACGGTATCTGCGTAGCGACAAATTGAAAATCAAAAGAAGTGATATTGGTCTAGTCTTCGCGAAATGGTTCTGAAGTTGAGACTATACAGTCCGTGCCTGTCGCGTGTGTGTGTTCGAAATAATTCTGACTGCTGAGACTGATACCCCCCCCCCTCCCCCCTCCACAGGGGCCACTGTCATTACAAGGTGGTGAAGGCTACACCATGCGCGTTTTGGTGAGGCCACACTGCGACACAAAATGTTCTTTAATTATGCAAATTTTTATGCAAATTTATTCACAATACTATTCTACTTCTCTCTTACCTGCACATTTTGATTGGTTTATCTGATATGGCTGGGTTGATACACAGAATTCGGAAAAGTTAATGCTAATCTAAGTTAATTTATTCAAAACTCAAAAATGCACCTTAATATAAAATTATCTCAACACATTTTGATTCGTGGAAGTGGAAACCCCGCCAAAGCTCTATTAAATAGAGGTTGGTGGGGCTTCCAAGGTTCCACGCATAGAAGTTATAAAAATTCATAAATTATGCAAATTTATGCAAACTGAATCATTTTGGGGGGAAATTTACCAAAGAGGGATTGTTTTTCATCAATTCATCATACATGTATTTCTCTTCTTATTTATCTGACTGGTACGGTTTTTCACAACTTCATTGTATTTGTAAAAACAAAAACACATGGAATCCAATTAATAGTTGCTTTGTCAGACAGGCTTTCACGTTGTTATTTCTGAACCAGTTTACTGATGAACTGATAATTAAACAAGACAGTAATTCTTATCTAGCATTTTTTTCTGTTTTTTGTGTTTTTTTACCATGGCTAACTTGAACCCTAATCCCATCATCCCAATACCCCTGTTCCAAACTACCCTCCATAACACATACGTGCACCGAGTTTCATGCCAAGCACTTTGCAAGTCATTACTACTTTCGGGCCTATTATAGAGGACAGGGTATGCCAGCAACCATGGAATTGGTTGAGGGAGTGAACATTTTGTAATCAATATTGATCGCCACCATGCATGGTGAAATCCGGGTGAAATAGCCAATCACATGCAGGTACCTAGTCTGAATTCCAGACTCCGTCGTTTATTATTATGCAGACATTGGGCTGATGATTCTATAGAATAACGGTCTGGCAGTTAGACTAGCAGATACCAGATGCAATACTTTGCATTCTCTTTACGATGTCCGATTACGACTGCGACATCTATAACTTGATCGGGTTACGATGCTATATCTTACAGAAAACGATGCAGGGGCCCAAAGCAGGGAAGGTAGTATATATTCATATATTTCCACTCACAATGCACTTTATCCTGGCGTACGTCCTGCGTCAATCAGGGATTGAGGACAGTCATATGCCCACTGAACTATAACTACGTACATTACAGTTCAGTGATTATGCCCGAGAGGTCACAATATGAAGAGGAGCTTATTATTTAGTGGGACCTTTAATTTTAAAGTATTTGACGTAAAAATAAACATAGACCTGTAGGAACGGTACCAGCATATGGCCATGCGTCCTGAATAGGGGCCTGCTCTAGGGTGGAGCCGTTTCATATTTTAGGGAAATTTGACATGTTTGTAATGGTTAGAGTACCTAAATGTGATTCAATTCTTCCAGGCTACCATTCATTTTAAAGCAAATTTATTAAGCTTTAAGATGACACCAAGTTTGATTTCATCAGAGTTCAATTAATAAAATTATGATTGATTTATTACATGATGGTGGGGGGGTGGAGCAAATTGGGACACGGAGATTGGGACACGGCACCATGTTAAGTCTATGGGAGAATATATGGCCAAAGTTCATTTTGATTTTTCGATATCTTAACAATCACTAATCTCACTGAACTATATATCAAACTAAAGCTTATTCATTACTCTTTTAAGTGATACCAAGTTTTATTTTATCAGAATTCAATAAAGAAAATTATGATTAATTAAGTACAAGATGGTGGGGGTGGAGCAAATTGGGCCATAGAGATTGCATTGGGACACGGTACTGTGTTAAGTCTATGGGAGAACATACATCCAAGGATTATTTGGTCTTTTCTGTATCTTAACAATCAATATATCATTGACTCTATATATCAAATTAAAGCTCATTCAACATTCTTTAAAATGAAACCATAATTATTTCTAAAGCAGTTGAATTTAAGAAATTACACTTAATTAACTAATTATTGCAAAAGTTTGGAAAATGTATGAAATAGGACACGGTAAGCCAAACATACAACTTAGATAAAAACGTTTTAGCAAGTGTAGCCATAAAATTTTTGCTAATCATGAATAGATATTAGTTCTACAGATACAATAATAAGGCCTCCAAATGAACTTTGTACTTTCTTTATGAATTTACGTAATATCTACCCATTTTTCATGCAAATTTTGATATCCGCTGCTCCCAAAGTCATAAAAATAGTTCTACTAGGGGTATCCCTGTGAGTTTGGTCTTGATGGATTGGAAATTATCTGTACTTTACAAAAACATGCTTGTTTTGAGGGTAGGTGCTTTGATGTAAATGTGAGGCCACTTTGAAATGACCCCACTTTTCAACCCCACTTTTTTGAATATTTTGATTCATATTTCCATTAGACCTACCCCTACTTCATTTTAGTGACCATAATTGGAAAGATGAGACTATTTCCTTTCAGAAAATATATACTTTTACTATGCTAGCATGTATAGTTTAAAAGTTATAGAGATTTAAGTTCAGAATGTTGCACGGCACTCAATATTTGCCAATGAAACACAAACAGGCCCCACTTCACGACGCATGGCCATATATATATATATATTATATAACGTGATATTTGTAACTCAACTCCACAAATGGAAATAAACAAAGGCTATATGTCCTCATTTCTATGTTTTAATTGTCAAAATTTCACTGAATGATGTTCAATTTTCAGTAGTGAAACTTACACCTGGGATTAGCAGTATCTCGGGTAGCCTCAATTCGCCATCCCTTGCCTATTTTGTTCCGGTGTCATCACAATGACATCGCACTTACGGCTACATCCCATTGTGCATGTCGATCATATTAAGACCTGACCTGATTCATGACAATGACTTTTAAATCCATCAATTTCTCCAAAGTAAACTGAAGACCTAGTCTGGCTTCCAGACGCAAGAACTTGTCCTATTTCCTAGAGAAATTAGGCCTACTATCATCAGGTAACTGTCTTGAACTAAGACTAGTTTTCTGAAGTTGATTTCTCGTCGCATAGTGCGGGTGCTTCGC
>JZLH01S0118884.1:66067-84720 GCA_001188425.1 Eucidaris tribuloides
TCATTCAGTGAAATTTTGACAATTAAAACATAGAAATGAGGACATATAGCCTTTGTTTATTTCCATTTGTGGAGTTGAGTTACAAATATCACGTTATATAATATATATATATGGGCAATTCCGTGATTAGTTACGTTACACTTTATGACAAACTTTGCTCAACATTTGGCTCCTACATGAAAATGCTTTCATTTTGTTCCGGTGTCATCACAATGACATCGCACTTACGGCTACATCCCATTGTGCATGTCGATCATATTAAGACCTGACCTGATTCATGACAATGACTTTTAAATCCATCAATTTCTCCAAAGTAAACTGAAGACCTAGTCTGGCTTCCAGACGCAAGAACTTGTCCTATTTCCTAGAGAAATTAGGCCTACTATCATCAGGTAACTGTCTTGAACTAAGACTAGTTTTCTGAAGTAGATTTCTTCGTCGCATAGTGCGGGTGCTTCGCACCCGCAGTGCTACTCGGAGGGAGAAAAAGTTGCGATGGGTCTGGGAATCGAGACTATTGAAGACCATAACTCACAACCGCCGCCACCTGTACCACCAACCATCAAACGGTGCGTGTGTAAACTTTGTGGTTTCCTTGACCCACCGCTGCAGTAGGTCACCGCCTAATTTATTTACACCGAAAAACAGACAGTCACTCCAGGTCAACTCTGGCATTTTATCAATTCAAAAGATAACGCACTTGATCGTTCCATGATTCATTCTAATCAGCTTTTCTTGAATTCCAACATAGTTATACAGGGCACAGTGACCTGCTGACCTTTTACCGACAAAATGGAATCAGTTCATTGCAGTACGCACTTTGAACCAAAATGATCTTGAATGTGAGACAACAGATGGTAAAACGGATACAATGGAAGCATGGATTTGAGTGTGGATCATAGACAAGAATGTAAAATCCTACATTTTGTTTGGTTGTTGAAAGTACTACTGGAGTCATGTGCCCTCACTTTCCTTTTGGGAGAACTGCGACAAAATCACACTTCTAGTATCTGACCAACAAGAAAGAATCCACGGATTTTGTCGGTCGGGCGCCGGGTCGGGCGTTTTGTGGTGCACTCGTTCGTTATACAATACTCGCTATTCATTGCGGTTCGCTATTATACTATAGTCAGAACAAAATAGTTTACCCCAAACCACGAGGTCTCTGAACACAACACACCGTTTTCCAGAAAAAAAACAGGAACATGCATGATCTAGCAGTTGGGTCCCCCCCCCCAACCGTCTTGATCTCCAGGTTAAGTAAATGTGCCCGTGTGTTGTACCAGTAGCTAGGGTCCATGGTTGTACCCAAGGTTGGGAGTAGGCCTGTAGGCCTACTGTCAGACTGTAAAGGAATTGACCTATTCCCACCAAAGTCAGAAACATAGTAAATTTAGGAAAAGCAAGTCTTCATAGCGTCACGAAACGCCCTACAATTGCACTCACAGTCCCGATCAGAGTGAAGTCGGTTTCATTGTACATTGTACAACTTGTCAAGTTGTTTGTGGTCAGAGATCCAGCTGATTCCAGTTTAAACGCGTTAACGTTGCTTGCTGTACACGTGTGCAAAAATTGCAAATGATTCAATTTCGTATTCAGGTGTAAGGAATGAAGTCATCCATGTATACAACCAAGCAGCATGAAATAATTCGAATAAAGCACACCTCTTCACAAGTTTTCATCGACTCGAGTTTTAGACTCCCGTAAAAATGGATTCAGTTCCACAAAAAATACCGTGTTTTGGCTTGAAATCACAGAAAAGTTAATGGTACATCTTTATGTAAATTGTATTTAAATTTCGGTCTGGGTAAATAAGACGCAAAATCTATTATTATTACATATCGCACGACGCGACGGTCAGGGACAAGACAAAAGTCTTGTCTTTAAGTGACAGTGCATCATCTGCACCCCGTTTGCTATAGGCCTACGCTCGCCGCGCTAGATAATTTCCATGTTATATTGGTTGAAAATATTAAAGTCCATGTATCCCCTGAACTCCCCTTCCCCCCCATCCCCCATTTCGATGACTTTTAGGACCAAAATGAGTCCCTATAAACCTCCACAGCAATCTGAATAAAATTTGATAACAAAATGAGGCTGGTAGAGTAGGGTCTACATACAAAAAATATGACATGGCATCCTTTAAAAGTCAGAACAATGAGGGCGCTGTCACTAAAAAACTGTTAAGTAGAATGCCCCCCCCCCAAAAAAAAAAAAATACAAAACGAAACAAAATCAAATATACCTCCACAGCAAGTTTGAATGAAATCCGAGGAGAAATGAGGCTGGCAGACTACATACAAGAAAATCCTATAAAAGGCGGAGCAATGAGGGCACTGTCACCAAAAACTTTTAACTGAAATGACCCCAATAAATCTTCAGCACGTTTGAATAAAATCCAACAAGAAATGTGACCGATAGAGTCACCAAAAAATTGATGTGGCTTATACTTGTTGAATGACGATCTATACATCTCCTCAGCAAGTTTGGATGAAATCCGTTGAGTAACAACATATTTCTGACTGTCCTTTTCATTCTGTCTTTCCTTTATTTCCTTCTGATATTTCCTGCCTTTTTTGTATTTCTTTTTTCTCTTACTTTCCATTCTCTCTTTCCTTTCTTTCCGTCTTTCCTGTTTTTCTATCTGTCTGTCTTTCTTTCTGTCTTTAATTTGTCACTTTCTGTCTGTAGTCCTTTCTTTCAATCTTTCCTTTGTTTCTGTCTTTCTTTTTAACTGAAATGACCTTAATAAATCTTCAGCACGTTTGAATAAAATCCAACAAGAAACGTGACCGATAGAGTCACCAAAAAATTGATGTGGCTTATACTTGTTGAATGACGATCTATACATCTTCTCAGCAAGTTTGGATGAAATCCGTTGAGTAACAACATAAGCATTTTTGTTGTTGCAAATTTTGACCTGAACAGGGTGTCCTTTGACCTTGTAAAAGGTGGCACAGTGGGGGCAGCATCACCAAAAGTTATGTGCCTAGATTCGACTATGATGCACTTACCAAATTTGGAAGAAAATATATCCGTCAAGGAACGCGGCCAGTATCGCGCAAACAAGCAGATCCTGAAAGAAAATTAACTTTTATGCATTTAGACGGTACAAGCAAAGGCGCCACCACCAAAAACGATAGGCATCTTCGCCTTACCATACTGCACCTTCATGCCAAATTTGAAGAGGATCCAACAGAACTGCAGCCGGTAGAGCACTCACAAGAAAATCTCTGCGGCGGACGTCAACGCGGACGCGGCGCGAGAATTAAGGACAAATCCATGGTATCCTCCGAACTCTGTTCGGGTATACAATTACGGCTCACTGGTTGTTGTACGCGCACCTACCTCAAGGTGAAAAACCGAACGTGTTCAGTTTAACCAGTTCATGTCAGAAAACGCTTTACATCACAAGATGGAAACTGACTTCCCTCGTTCATGTCTTTGCCAATCGTTGTCTTTTCTGGCAGCTATAGGCCTATTATATCCTCTATATCAGACATGAAAGACAACGCCGAAGCGACCCTGTTGCGGGTTGTCTTTGTCTTTGACACATAAACCGGGCATTCGACCAGTCTCTCTTCGTCGCCAATGGTCGGGTCATTGGGAACTATAAAAACGGCAAGGCAGGACGGTCAGCGACGACACGATCTTGCAAAAGTTGTCTTCCGTTGCCGTTGACGACGATGACAAACCCAATCATTAGGAAGAATGCGTCCAAAATTGCGTCATCTTGTTTACTATACAATAATAATGTTCTGATTCGCTAATTCTGATTGACTGAGGCCAAAGCAATGGAAATCGTTACACAATACGATAAAACTCTTCCGTCGTCGCTGACTCTCGCGTCTTGCGGAGTACATTGCCACCTTTTTAGTCTTTGCTTAAAATAATCTTCTCGAGTCAGGAATCGTCATAAATTGCATTGCGCGAAAAGACAATCTTCTGTCGGTGACAAGAGTCGTGTTAAACGTCGTGTAGCTTTCTTTAATGCAGGCGTCACACTGTCCCAAAGTTAAGCAAAGATGGAAAAGGAATTTTCAATTTAGGCTCTGATCGTAAAAACATCGAGCCATTCGTGAGAGCATCGTACTTGTTTCGGCTGTTGATTGGCTGTGTTGATCAAGTTCGGGTCCAGCTTGAAAATTCCATATTCGTATGGCCATCTTGTGTCGATTTCGGGAATGTGTGACGCCAACTTCACTCATTTCAAATGGGTCAAGACGCCACAGATACAGCTCATCTTAACAATCGGGTTATACATTTAATAGGCCCAATAATGAATGTGGAGCAGGGCTACTGCATAGGCATCGAGCTTACTCCAATGAATTAAGTTCGAGGGGTCTATAGAAGGCTTTACCGCACGACAAGGGATCTGTCAATGAAGTTCTTGTCTGATCTTGCGTGGCTGTATAAAGACGAAAGTCTTGACCTTTCCAGCCCATAAGAATTAGATGATTGTGCGCCGAAAAACTTAAGACGGTAGGATGTTTTTCTGGCATCCTTACCGATCATGATCAGATGTAGGCATGAAGGTGGCGTCACACTGTCCCAAAATGACACAAGATGACCATACGAATGTGGACTCAATCGCGCGGCGAAGCTGGCCCAGAACTTGATCAACACAGCCAATCATCAGCCAAAGCAAGTACCATGCTTACAAAAAGTCAGACGATGGCTTAAGATGCTCTCACGAATGTCCCGATGTTCATACGATCAGGTCCGACGATGAAAATTTCCTTAATCGTGTGTCCATCTTTTGCTCGACTTCGGGACAGCGTGACGCCTGCATAAAACATGCATGTGATCGCGGCAAGATCGTGACGTTGCGAACGTCATGGGATGTAATCTGCTTTAGCTGAAGGATTGCCGTAATTACTCTTTGTCTTCGGATTGCATGATTTTAAATGCCGGGTTTTTTTTACATGTTCGCGTCAATACGGTTGAGTGTAATTAGTATCACTCATTCAGCTATAAGTTGGAGTGACATTTTGCAACTTATTAGAACATTGTGGAGAATATTTAAACCGTCATTCCCTCTCGCTCGACCATTTTTTTTCCTCTCACCGTTGTATTCTTGATGCTGCCTGGTGATACCTCCATTCTCCTGATTAGCTACTTCTCGGGCCTCTAAGTTCCTTGTCTTCCACAACGAATCAGTCACTTCCTTTTTTCAAGAAATAGGCTTAGGCCTATATGCTTTACTTCAGTATTCATAGATTTGTGCTGCCAGTCAAAATGACGAAATTTGGCACGGGTCGTGTAACGCATATATCTGCGCACCTAAACTTCACACATGAATCGCCAGTTCATTACTCCGATTATAAGAATATACAGTAAGTACGCAGATTCCAAAAATTCGAAATTTGTTGATTGCGCTTGCGCAAATATCGCTCCGCGCAAATTACGCAGCTAGTGCGCAGACCTACGAACCCATTTTTGCTCCGTGAGTGGGCGCGGGCCCTACTGTGACACAGTGGCAAACAAATCGCCTTTTTGAAAAGTCTCTTTTTCACGCTAATTTATTCCTCAGAAAATGCCGCATTATAATCACTGTTAGTTAACTTATTATTGAATTGCGTGTAAGTTTTCTGAGTTAGTTTTGTATACACAAAGTTTGAATTCCCCATCATACATGCATGATCATACCGCACTAAGTATAAGCGCGAACGTACAGGAACGCACAGGAAGCGTATGGCGCGGATGTTCAAGAGGCGCGAATCATTGTGCTGCGCCGCGCGCCGAGAGGATGCGCAGGCGCGGCTTGGGGAATAAAAATAGGCATGTGATTATGAACTTCTCCGGCCCGGATAGGCCTATAGGCCTATACTTTTAACTACTTTACATGTGAAAGTCCATAAAACTTCCTCAAATGTCATTAACATGGAGAAAATACTAAAGTCGATTTCTATGTAAAATTCGGATATATTTGAACGCGTTTTGTAAACTGCTTCCAACCGCGATTACTGGAATTGGCACTTCCAAATTCTCTAATGACAAAGCACATGAACAGTTTGCATCGCATAAAGTGCTGGACTTCAATACAGCATCGTGACATATTACACTATTAGAAATGCTTACAGATATATTGGCCTACTGTGATTCTTTTCCACAATTCTCATTGGAGAATTCAGTTTGAATGCGTCGTGGGCTTGGTAATCCAGCGCATGCGTGCTGTCGGTTCTTTGCGCAAAGAGCGTGGCGCCGATTTGTGCCACTGTAATGATTAATAGCGTCCATACTGTGCCCCCTCTGATTTGGGTGACGTTATCAGGGGACTCGTTCCGTCTGGTAACGCTTGTAGCGTTTACATCCCTTTCAATCTCTTAGTTGAAGTCGATCTGCAAATCTCTCCTTCAATTTCATCGACGATTCATGGCGAGATGAATCACAGGTGTCATTATATCTGACTTAGGACAATATTCCAGGAGGAAAAAAAATATGCTAGAAATTCTATTCTTGGGTTAATTGCACTGCTATGAATTTGCACTCGTCAGATATCCACCATGCACATCCAGCACTGCTTTTGTTGATTACGATTTCCACGATCATGTCCATTGGCAAAAGGTGGTGTAGGCCTACGTAAGCCCTTTAGTTTTCATAACGTAACGCCTCGGTACTTCGGATTTTCAGGAAAATTCAGTTTATTCGCTCACAAATTATGCGCGAGATTATGGTTTTGCGCAAGCTCGGTGCACGCACATCGCTTCGAGGGCAATCACCTTAAATTTTTAAAGGTGGACATCCGTCAGTAAACAGAGGGAAATGTTCTGAAATATTAACATGCGCCACCAAATCAATAGAAAATAGGGGACTATGTTTCAATGAGGCCTTGGCAAGTCATTTGCATGCATACACTCTCGGGGACACGTCATCACATCCCACATTCCCCACAATATGGTTTGAGTTGTTCACGAGTGTTGCAGTTTGCTAATTAATAAGTAATGTTCGTCTCCGCTGGAAAAAAGCCATATGCTCTGCTCCATTATTCAACATTCCCATGGACGCATCGCCATCTTGTTATTATTGGATGACAGTTTGCATCATCTACGCCGAGATGAAATAATAGTTTACTTTGTAATTAATCCAGAATTCAAACCAATACAGTAATACAATAATCATAGTGTTTTAATCAATTTACTCGGCGTTCATTAAACATGCTCTGTGACACGTCTCCAACACAGGCGTAGCCCCGGGTCGCAGATCTCCTAATTGTAAGATGGCCTACAAAAGCACTCGCTCGATCGCACCTTAGAGCGCAAATACTCAACGTGCATGTCTCGTAGTGTTGTAGTCGCCAGTTTCACACATTATCCAGGCATGCAGTCCTATGAATACGGAAAGTTAGGACTAACAGGGTGTGGCTGGCATAGTCTGTCTCGAATTCTGTCCTCGATTCTTTTATTTCGCAACATTCGTTTTATGCACAAACAGCATTTCATACACTCATAGGCCAACAAGATTTAAAACGCTTCATTATTTTTATTGGTGTAGATTAGGAAATGTACATTATACTGATAATGCCCCGCGATGATTTTAATCTGATGTGTGAATCCATATACCGTATGTGAAAGATTGATCGTTTGATCGACTAAAACTATAATTGGGCTTTATCTTGGATATGGAAAGCGATCGGTTCTTGAATTTGTCGAAGAATAAAATGACATGGAACTATGCGATCGGCGATGTAAAATCCGTTTTCCATTGAAGTGTATGGTTTAATGAAAGTGGGCAAAACACAATCTACAGAACAGGTGTATTTAATAATAATTAAACAAAAAACAGCTTTCAGTAAAGTCACCTTCACTCAAATCTCGTGTCTTATAGCCCAAGATGACGCCGTGGTTTGAATGAGATGCTCGCCGGTAGCCGACTTGATGACTGGCATTTATAGGTACATAAAATTAGCCCAGGTCACCAGCCACATTCAAAATTATGTGTTTTCTCGCTAAAAGCCCAGCGACAAACTAAGAATCCATTCACCTGTTGCTATGTCGTTAGTTTTTATATACTTATTACTTGGGTCGAACAAGCATCGGACGTGGACTTTTAATTGAACGCAGGAAAACCACTTGTTCCCAAGAGTTAATTGTAAAACTCCTAAATAAACTGAATAAAATAAGTTGTTGCTGGCCTATTGTCAATCCGCACAACCACGCAAGTTTTAATTAGCTGAGCTAGAGAAGCCCATTGTCCACAGCGCGTCATCCACCTCTCTGGTCATGTTGCGTTGGCGTAAATCATTGTTTACACGCATCAGTGCCCACGAGGAGGGTCTCTACCAACCAATAAGGCAAAATGCATTTGTGCACGTTGACAAAGAAATGCTGCAAGCACGAAAACCATGGAGTATGTCAGAATTAATGCACAGTCCTGTGAGTCTACAGAGGCGTGATGTGACGTAATAAGCATGTTCTTTGAATAGGTTCTAAGCTGAAAAGCATGTGTATAATAATGTCGTCACCCGCGGTAGCGAATACGTTTAGGAGTGGACCTGGGTACTTGTACGGCAAACACTTGTGCACAGTGAACAGGGTCTGAACAATCAGTGCTGTAGACTATACTGTTTACACTATGCCATGTCGTTGTACAATAAATCTAGCCGTCGTTCAAGTCGCGAAATTTTGGGCGAAAGTTTTGTGACTATAGGCATGTATAGGCCTATTATGTCGAACTGTGCCGGCAGATCATGAGAGAGTAGGGCTACTAGTATAGGCCTATGCGGTCATGTCTTTATCACAATTAGGCCTACTTTACAGTGATATTGTTTGATCAGAATTTTAAAGAACCGCCATGTGTATTGTATACCAATTTTCTATGTATACTTCGTCGGAAATGTGGAGAAATTGTGCAATTTAAATGGACATATCACAATTAAAATTGACCCAAGTTTATCAAATTCAATTTCAATTTTACCCGATAAAACATATTTTAGCTATGGAATCATATATGTGGGTTATTTTTTTTTTACTTTAATCTGGTCTGGAGAACTAAAATCATACATAAAGGCATATGATGGACCTCACATGATTCAAATTAAATATTAATGAAATGTTTCAAATTAATGAAATGTTAACAAATTAAGAACTTCAATTACGTAAATTTGAAATTATATAAGTAAAATGAATTCCATTTAAAGGAAACCTTATTAGTACTAAATTTGATAACCATAGCACGTAATATTCTATATCCATATTTCGTAAGTCTAATAATAACACCACATTACAAATACGTTATAAATATAAATCACATAACTTGCTAAGACAAGAATACAATTGCACATATTACAAAAAGGCTTCTTCATGCATGAATTAAACATAAGGATTCCTTTCCGGCAAAAACAAATCAATTTGTGTATGTTTGACATTTATATTGCGTGCCCTCAACTTCAAGGTGCTATTATGTAGGAAGGTGTTAAGGAGAGTACTGTAATTTGTTCCGTACCAATCCCATGCAACGAACAGCCTGTTTCCAGATGTTGACTGCAGGAGGTACGTGAGAAAAGTAGGCCTATATTATGCCCAGGTCACATCTTCTTACATTATGGCCATATTTAGCCGTAATGGCAACTTCTCGCGAAAATGTACTATATGTACGTCGCCTGCAGGATCAGAGGAGAAAACAAAGAAACACAAATTATTATGACCCCAGTTCACGAAATAACACAATAGCCCACAGTCATGGTGCAAATAAATACAGAAACCTCGGGAAAAACCTGTGTACATGGTGAACAGAAATCGAGAAAAAACACAATAACATACCATTTCTGACTTTATAAGATATAATTTATATTTTACTTCATATTTTATATTGAAGTTCCTGTCGATTAAAATGTTCATTTCAGCAATTTCACCAGCATAATATCTGGCGGTATGTCGTACGGGAAAGTCGTGAATAAAGACTCACATTTGATATTCAATCGCATGTATTATAATTGCAATATTCTTCAGTACTATCCAACATCAGTCAACGTTGTGCGCGGTGGCTACAGCCCCAGGCAAAAATGAAATATACTTTACGACCGATTTCCTCTCGTAAATGTATTCAAATTTCATTCATAAACTATAGTTTCTTGAAACTTTATTACTTCTGGATTGGGGAAAACGCATGTAGAATATGCAAATACGCTACGATACAAAAAAATATATAAAAGTGAAATCAAATGCAGTCGTATAGCGTATAGTTCTACACTCATTTCATATGCACGAAGCGTATACTGGGCTTGTAAATCAATTGGACGGATGACCGCGTGGAGAAGGTTATTACTATGACAACACATCTGCGCGCTGCGTACTGCTCATTACCATGTTAAAGGTAAAAACCGTAGCAACGGGTGCGAAAATGTTCAAGGGTGTTGCCAATTAGATCAAACGACTTTGTTTTGATCGAGGAGTTTTTTACTTTCAATGCGGAAGCCCAGATTAGTTATTGTCCGCCGTGTGATGGTTCGTAGAATTTTGGCAGTGGGCACTTTCATTTTAATTTCGTCGATCATGACCACGGAAATTATTACAATATATATGTAGTATTTGGAAAGCAAACAAAGAAAGCTGCATATACGTGTGAAGCCATATCAGGTCATCAACAAATCTGACACTGATAACATGGGTTATTGCCAAGTACTATTACTGAATTCTACAGTCTACACTTTTGTAGAGTCCAGTGTGTACTGTACTGTACTACAAGTAGTAATGCCTATTATCGATGCTAGCTGACCCTGTGAAAACAGTTTCTTTCAGATAGAATTCACATCTTCAAGGTTTGTTTCAGTGAACTGAAAGTGACAAAAGATAACGATTAGTGTACCCGATGTCCCTCTTTCTCTCTCACGCGCGCGAATATAATTGGTTGATGGTTGTAATGATGGTGTAATCTGAAGTACATGTAATTGTACCGACTCTGGCACCTCAATTCAATTCTGCGTTGCGAGCGCTTTATCATTCACCCAGGAGGTTGATAATAACCACATTCCGATCTTGTTTTGTTGGACGTTTCGAGCGGAAAGCAAATAGCATGCGTTGACCGCGTGGCTCCCACAAAAGGAACCAATCACAATGCAGTAAGCTCTCGCTCTCTCGCTTGTGTTACAGAGTCTAGTCTGGCAGCTAGACCACGGTATACACTTCGCACTCCATTGCAGACAGAGGCACAGAGAGCCTATCGACTTCAATGAAGACTATTTTTTTATCAAATTCCCTCCAGTTCAAATCTCCTTAGCATTTAATTTCCCCCCAATTACATGTAGTTGCTTTTACTTAAAATTTCATTTTAAAATCCAGTTCTGTCAAGGATGGTAAAAAAAAAATTAATTTGTCGGGTACGCCCCTATACCTCGACGCGACCCTGACGCAAGAAAAACGTGATGATGCGTGAAGCCATATGATGATTACTAGCTGTCAGTCAAAACAAAAGTCATTCGATGGGGCCTTTACAAAAGTACCCATATGATTCCATGCAGAAAATAATGTTCCTGACGCATGCCCGCGCGGCCATCGTCAAAGGACGTTTATGATTATATCGCAATTGCTTAGATACGAGCACGCGTTTCTCTTTCAAGTATCAGAATTGGATAACCTCCATGATTGAGGTAGGGGCCCGGGTAGGGGACTGTAATTTAACACTGTAAAAATCACGTGTAGTACTGCTGGGACAAGCATTTTCTAAGATGCTCAATGAAGTGAGTCGGTAAAACGCTATGATGAAGATGATGAGCTGATCCCTTCAAAATATACCAATCGCTTTATTTTTGCATTTCTAGACAATCCTGTATTCAGTCGTGTTTTGAAAATTAAGGCTATAGTTTAGCACAAATGGAGAGAACGCATAGGGCTTACGTCCTTGTTCCGCTGACGTCACATATCATAAAGTGAAAGATTTACATCACTGAACTTTCGTAATGCTTGGGGTGACTGTCAGTTTCATGCAAACATATCCCGTAAATGAAAGTGTCTGACGACTTTTGGGCTTTTTCTTTATTATTTGATGCAGCATGTAGACTAGTCTGACTACCAGACAGTGCTTGTTCTAAATCCAGTGGATATTGACATGTTTAATAATTGCTGATCAAAGTTCATCGGGTCAGAAATACCAACTCCACTGAAGTTGGACCATGCAGTGCCGAGCAGTATGTGCTCTATCGAGTTGAGTTGGTGCACGGCCTACAACTTATAGCCAGCGCCTGGAATTCAGACTACTGTTCACACTCATGCAACTTGTGCGAATGACTAATTGTTTGCAGCCACTTCTGTCTACTTCTAGATAAAACTGTGGGAACCCAACAGCTTCTCTTCCCTGAATCCGGATCAACATAATCTTAGAACGGGCCACGGTGTGTGTGTTGATAGCCTAAATATGTAGGGGTCTATAATGTGTGAGCCAGACTACAAATAGAGTCTGTGAAGAAGACTAGCAGTGTGCGTCAAGATTGCTGATGGAGATCAGTGTTGTTCTCAATATTTGCCTAAAAGTATATACTTATACAAGCAGTAACCGATTACCCCATGGTGTCAGGAGTGACTCCATAGAACTGTAGTGTGCAAAGTAATCAGGAACAACATCTTCAAACTCGGGTATTCCTACAATACGTTCCCAGCTCGGTTCTAGCGAAATCGATGGGTATAGACTGTAGACCTAACAATATAGCCCTAACAATGTAGCCTATATCTCGAGTTATAGGAATCGTGTATTACAGGATCACCAAAAGTCCTAGAAACTGACTGTAAACCACACAGTTGGCAGACACATACAGTACCAGCACTCTCAGACATAACTGTACAAACAAATACACCCACACACAAACAAAATAATAAACACACACATATACCCCGGACGGACACACACACACACACACACACACACACGCAGTAATACACACATCGTTGACAATCCCCTACATGACAGCGATTTCCTCAAAACGCCTCGGAGACGCCCAACTGCATTATGGCTGCCGGGGCCAGTATAGGCTAGACATAAACGTATTTGCAGACGAGGTCACCCAAGAGCTGCTGCAAGCCACATCCAGAGTCTACATGTATCCCGTGAGGCCGTGACATAGATTTCCGTTGCCACAGGCCCTTCGGCCTGGTTTGCGAACCAGTGTGGAATGCCCAGTGAAGCCTCAGTATAGACATAAATCAATTTGCACATCAATCCAAGAGCTACGTTCTCAACGCACGGACCGACGGACGTGGTTGCAGTGTCGATTTTAATAAAAGTGATTCAATAAATTGAAAGGAAATAAATCTATAGGCCTATTGATTATTGATTTTAATTAACAAGGGCCTCCATTATTTTCATTCTGCCTTGCAATAATCCTACATTACCGATATCATTCAGAATGCATACAACATTAAAGTGATAGGCTAACATTGTGAAGCTTCAATTTAAAAAATTGTCAAACTTCGATATCTGAGCTAGTAGTGTTTAAATGGACAAATACACACCCTAGAATACAAAAGTTTGGAAATTTATGCTGCCAATGGCAAGTTATACATGAATAAACAATAAAACTAGGGGCGAGTTTTATTAACCTAGGTGTACACACAGTAAGTCTATGGGAGGAAACTGGCAAGTGAATCTGGTCAATTGACGATTTTCACTTTTTTAAAGCACTAAATAATTATTTTGAAATACAATTTTTTCAGGGCTTCATTTTTAGACCTCATCAAAGACACTGGTAGCATGGGGAATCATGCGGCTCAGATTTTTTTTAAACTGTGGTGCCACAAATATTAACAGAACGAAGTCGCATGCATGCAAATCGTAGTTCACAGCAATATCGCGTACTTAACCACTCAGTGCTACTGACTGATAAGGAAATGCTTGTTAAGACTTGCCCTTTACTTGGCAAGAAGCCAGAATAATAATTGACGTGACCTGGGTGCGGATCCAAATTATTTTGCACACGGCTCTCAGCTCAAGAACACCTCGACTTCCAATGAACCGGGCGTTTGTATGCATAGTGCATGGACGTCCATGCATAGTGCAATTTATCAATGTCACATTCACGTTCTCTTTACACAAAATACAGTGTGTTTTTTTCAAAGATTCATCGCGACAATAGCCCCTTTAAAGATTTTGTTTGTTTGAAATTCTAGTAGACAAAATGTTGAAATGTTTTTATATCACACGTTTTCATCGGTGGATAGGATTACATGTACGCAGAATTAAAAAGGTCCGATTTTCCAGGGAAATGGAAGTACACAATCAGCAATTTTAAGAGGTAGTCTGCCTTCAAGACTTTTAAATTGACCCATCTTATAGACAGGAAAACTTAATCAGCCAACTGCCGAATTGAAGAAGGCTAGTATACGTCCAGGCAATGCATCGGAAGAAGGAAAACTATATCCCACAGGCAAAATATCGCCACTTCCTCCCCACTTCCTAGTTCCTAACCAACGCGATAATGCACTCAGGTCCTCGTGTTTGGTGACCTTTGGTTTCTTTTTACGCCCCAAAGCTGATCATATTTCTCCTCATCCGTTGTGAATTGGGGGAGGGGAAGGGGAGCACGGTCTATTGGCGGTAAAAACAAGAGCAAGCGCCGGAGGGTGGCAGGGGGTCGGGACTCGCCCCCTCAATTTTTCAAATTACAAACAATTTGTGCAATTCGTGAAATTTAGTTTTTGACATTCCCCCCCCCCGATGTTTCGCCCCCAAGATTGTACCCTGTATGCGGCACCCCCTTGATTCGAAGAGTTCACATTTATGCATATGAATGTGATCAGTTAATGTCACTGACGGACATTTTCAAAAATGGCCATTATTGAAAGCCTAAGGAAAGTTTTAGCATTATTCAGTACATCTACTGATAGCCTCTAACAATAAATCATACAGCAACCCTTCATATCTTGTCATTTTTTCCTTAGACCTTCAGTAATGGTCATTTTTTGAAAGTGTCCGTCCGTGACATTAACTGATCATCACACTAATATTTTCATCCTTTTTATGTGATTCCCCTTTTGCAAGGACTCCTCTTTTACTACACTGTACTCATTTTGGGAGCACCGCAAGATGACCTGCAGATGTTTTGCAATACATTAATTTCCGAGATTTGCAATGCGTGCGTGTGCCCATCATCATCCGGACCAAAGTACCAATTTGACGGTCTTTATGTAAGCTTTGGAATGTAATAGGTGTGTATTCTTTCAGCTAGACCTATAACCCTTACAAAACAATTCCTGTGGTACTTCCTGCTACCACACAATGTAAATGTGTGGTACTGTACCTGGCATGTGTAATGTAAGCGACTTGCTGTGGTGATATTCATGTGGACCTGCACTCTGTGTGTGCTAGTGATGTAGTAACTGCTGTGTGGTAGTGCTATAGTAACTGCTGTGTAGTTTTGTGGTAACTGGTATGTGGCAGTGCTGTGGTAATTGCTGTGTGGTACGTAGTCTGTGGTAATTAATGTGTGGTAGTGCTGGGGCCTGTGGTAACTGCTGTGTGGCAGTGCTGTGGTAACTGCTGTGTCTGTGGTTATTACTGCATGGTAGTGATGGGGCCTGTGGTAACTGCTGTGTGGTAGTAATGTGATAACTGCTGCGTGGTAGTGATGTAGTAACTGCTGTGTGTATAGTATATAACTGCTGCATAGTTTTGTGGTACTGGTATGTGGCAGTGCTGTGGTAAGTGCTGTGTGGTAGTGCAGTGGGAACTGTGTTGTGTAGTAATGCTATGGTAACTGTATACGGTAACTGCTGTGTAGTTCTGTGGTGTGTGGTAATGCTGTGGTAACTGCTGCACATGTGGTAGTGCTGTTATAACTGCCATGTAGTTCTGTAGTAACTTGTGTGTGTAGTGATGTGGTAACTGCTGTGTGGTAGCCCTGTGGTAATTGGAATGTGGTAGTTCTTTGATAATGACCATCCATCGTTGTTATTAGAAGTAGCATTATTACCATTATTGGTAATTGGTATGTGGAAGTGTTTGTTATTAGAAGTAGTATTATTACCATTACCCCGACCATTACATGTATTGGTAATTGGTATGTGGACGTGTTGTGGACCTCGTGGTAGTGCTACGATAATGACAATGCATGCTAATCATTTTTATTATCATAACTACTCCTTTTATTCTCATTACCACATTTACCAGTTTACAGACAAGTTTTGATTTAAGATCAAAGGAATCAATTAAATGTGAATTTATCCGGTATAGATTTGTGTGGTTGACCTAGCTTATGCATATTCATATGGTAATTTGCATAATCGCTCACAATGACAGTGTTAGCACGGTTTGCTTATATTCCAAATACAATTTTGAACTAGACTTAAATTCGTCACTGAGACAAATTGGTGATCCGCGCATTCGCTGCGATCATTAGATCTAAAGAAAGTTTGACAAAGTATTGTTCCTTGCTCAAAACTGTCCCTATTCACCTCAAATACTCTATCAAAGTTGAATTTGAAAATCGACGTGCGCGTACGCGTTCGTCGTGACGCCCGCACTCATACGGTTAGCACCAGTGATGACCTTTAACCTGAAGTTAATGTGTACCAAGTTTGGTCATCTTACTCATCTCCCGTCATGAAATAGGGACAAAACTTGCTTTTCCTTTGTGACGTCATAGATGACGTCGCAACAATTTGGCATGGAAAGCGATGTCTGAAATGTTATCTATGCATCATAGGCTATCAGAAGAAGCAATAAAAAGTAGGGGTCACTGTTAATTCTAGAGAGTTATGAGTGATTTAAAAATGCCACCGTTCACATGCGCGCGCATTTACCTTTTTCGGGCGTGTAAGCGATATTTTGGGTTCTGGTGGACGGGTAAGTGTTCTAAATGACGTAGAATTCAGTTAAACATCCGAAATCATCGAAAAACCACGTTATTCCGTAGGTAAAGGGGTGAAAATTGAACGAAAATAAAGTAACCATTAAATTTATCATTGTAACTTTATGCAGTGTACTGACCTGCAAATTTGACTAAAATAGGGTGAAGGAAATTGGTAGGAAGGTTTAAGAGTAATAAGTATTGATTAGGTTTACAGGTTTGGTTCGCTTAATTGGTTAGGTTTATAGGATCGATGGATTTACAAACTTCTAAGGCCAACCGAAGGTCGTTCACATTTTCCCGGGGGGGGGGGGAGGGACAACTAGTTTAAGATAACGTGTTGTAAAATTTTGTGGTATTCTTGTAGTATCTGAATCATGTGGTAGTTGTGTAGTGCTCGGGTGGTATGTGGTATGATCGAGTATGTGGAATTCTTGTAGTAGTGCTCTGTGATATTCCTGTGGTAATTCCGGTGTATGGCTGACCTAACTTCATACACGAATTCGTATGGTACATTTCCGTGGCAAGTTCCTGTGGCCATCCATTTGTGGCAATACCACAGGTATTTTTTTTTGTAAGGGAACAAAAGCCATCAGCCATAGTTGCTCTCAAATGCCTCATTAAAATATGCTCCACTCAAGGATCCTGGCTTATCGGTATTCACATTTTGTGTCACCATAATGATATCTTATTTTCAAGCCTTTCTCAAGGCTCCAAAACATAAGAGATTACGAAATTATGATCTGATAATTCCCGGAGCCGCAGTTATTCAAAACTAAAAATTTTGGTGTTGCATTCAGTCGCATAGGCCGTGTGCATCATGGCGATACATGCCATGGACCCTATGACACACGTTTTTGAAAATCTGCACGCACCTTTCATATTGGCAGTACGTAAAGCCATGGTAAAGTTATACGGGAATAAGCTATTTCCACACAATAAGCTTCGAGGTTATTTCGATTCAGCGCTCGGCATGCTTTCGGTAAAATACCCGATGCCTCCCTATTCAACGTGCACGGTTTGTGCAGTCTCATTGTTGCCAAAGAAGGGGTTTGGCAACACAAAATTGCGTTTGTGTGTAGTGCGTGTGCGCGTTCATCACACAGCAGTTCTACGAGATATTCCCCGCACGGTATACCTGGTAGGCCTACTGACACACAAACAGTTAACACACACCAACAAACATCAATACCCCACAAGTACTAGTGTGTGTGTGTGTGTGTGTGTGTGTGTGTGTGTGTGTGTGTACGTACTACGTAGTGTGTGTGTGTGTGTGTGTGTGTGTGTGTGTGTGTGTGTGTGTGTGTGTGTGTGTGTGTGTGTGTGTGTGTGTGTGTGTGTGTGTGTGTGTGTGTGTGTGTGTGTGTGTGTGTGTGTGTGTGTGTGTGAAGAACGAAGTTACGTGTCCTTGGAAAAAAAAAACAAGTGTGTTTACATAATAAACACACTGTTTTACAATGTGGATTTCGTTCATTTTCATAGAGCGACACTGTGTGGTCATAGAATTCACACTGTGAAAACCCTGTATTTTTTCTGGCAAGTCAAGACTACTGTGCTTATTTGGTCCATTTCACATAGTGACACCGTGATGCTGTGTCAACACACTGTGACTAATTACAGTGTATATTTCTTTCAGGCAGGCCGGGCCATGTGCTCAGATTTGGGGTCATGAGGTCAAATTATTACATCAATCATGTGAACTCCACTTTCCCTCTATGATTGCATCAAGCACGTGAACTCCACTTTCCCTCTGTTTTTTCATGTGTTAATTGGTTCTATCTACCCAAATACATAAAACTCGTCACACGTTTTTTCTTTTGTTATCTTTTCTTTAATGTCTCAAATACCTTTGCCCGGTTTCTAGAGGACGATGTTTATT
>JZLH01S0118931.1:15226-25325 GCA_001188425.1 Eucidaris tribuloides
GAATATGAGATGTATATTATTTTGTTAGTTTGTTCAGAAAGGTGTCCTCTTTCAGAAAATATATTAAGGTAATAATATCTTACAGCGTAAAATTGCCAATTACAAAACTAAAGCCGAGATTTTGGCACATGTGATTTTTGTCAGAATTTCATTTCATTTTGTATCATTTATTGCCATAATAACTGCCATGAGTTTCAAAATGAAAGTCACAAATATTTTCAGAAGTTACACCATTGACATCAGTTTATCTACATAATACACTGGCGTAGTTAAATGTATTAACTAATGAGATATAGCCTACTCATTTAAAGAAATAATTTAAGCAGCATTGTGGTTGGAAATCTAAAAGCAAGCCAGTAATTTATAGACTTCAATACAGCAAGTAAAAGAAAAAAATCATTTCAGAATCAATAAAGGCAATGAAAAAAGGAATATAGGCCTACGAAAGTCAACACAAATAAAGGATAGGCATATGAGTAAATTCTGCAACTATGAAATAAATTAGTCTATGTATGTGTATTATTTTTGGTAAAACAAAACAACATAGAATGAGAAAAGGTAAACTAAGAGATCAACGATATCAATATGACTGGTAATTATCAAAAATATTCTTTTAATCAAAACAATTTAATATTGTTCATTTTTACAATTTAGTTTTAACCAACTTTAGTAATGTTCATTGAAACGACAATGATGACTAGTTGCCAAAAATATCATTCTTCTATCTCCTATTTTGTCGTCTTCTGTTATCATTATAATCAATTATTACTATCATTATCATCATCATCATTATTGTCTTTAATTCTTTTTATATTATCATCATCGTCAATATCATCTGAGAATTCAATTTTCTGAGGTAAGAATAATATTGCTATGAAATATATCTTTTTCAGTTGCTACGAATACCAAATGATCATCACTATACAAATTCTATACGAAATTGAAAAATCTCGGGGAAAATCCCATGCAGTTTTGACTTTATGTACCATTTCTTATACTCTTATGTCCCCTTCTTTGCCCAAGTCAGCACCGTCGTGATAGGATTGCCAATATCTTTCGAGATTAGCCCGCACGCACGCACACACGCCAACGTTACGGCAGCACGTGCGATTATAGAGATAGGACGGAGTTAGGACTGCCCATGAATGAGCTGTCCTACTAGAATTATGACGTGATTTAGGACGGAGATGGGACGAAGATAGGATAGGACGGTTTCGTGAAACGACACCAACGTCCTATCTCCCTAGTTAGGACGCAGTTAGGATAGGACGCTTTTGTGAAACAGGCCCCGGGTACTCAACCTGTCCGGAAATACCTCTCCTCATGATCAGATGATACGAGTCTATGGCCGGGTCATGTTTATTATTGGACTAGCTCTGCTTGCCTTAGTCGTCTTTGCTTTGCATCCAGACATATGCATCATGTCTTCATGAGAAAAAAATAATTGGCAAGCCCAAGCCAAGCCCAATTCCAAGCCAGGTCAGGCTCATGGTTTGTCTGCAAAGCTAGCCACGATCGATCAATCTCCAACGACTTGTAAACTCCCTGTGTACCGGAGTCCTGGCATATCTTTTTTCTACTTCATTCGCCGGGGGAATTGCACTGCTTCAATGCGTGATCGTGCATGCCGCAGCTGACCTTGGCTTGGGAGTCAGCGCGACCCTCGTTAGCGATTTGCGTGGATGACAAGCATGACAAGTCCAAGGTACTGGATTAAATTCTTCTCAGGGCAACGGTATCACATCAAATGAAATAGTTGTACCACAACTTACTCGCATTTTCGACTAACTTCGCCAAATTTCGTCTTTGTAATGTTCTGCCGACTCTTGCTCCTCCAAGTCGATCTCCAGCTGCGAGGGCGAACCTCAGCTCCTTTGCTTCGAAGCTTCACCAATTTCACTTCCGGTTGAACATGAAGAAGAGGTCATAGTTCAACAAGTTACTCGACTCGAATTACCCCGCGAAGTCAAAATGGCGGGTAAGTGCGCCATTCATTCCTGTTTGTAAAGTGTGTGTTGTTGAAACTTTAAGTATTTTTGATCATTGCTTATTGTAAGTTAGATCTAACGTTATACCTATCCGTTCTTTCTTGTCAGTCGCTCACACGAATGCCAGGTGTTTCTCCAGCAGTGGGTAGACTACTGCATGCACACACAGTCAGGGACAGGGACACACTGCTGCACAGTACAGTCACAGCGCACACTGTCACTGCACACAGACAGTCAATCAACGTCAATTCACAATCACAAAGAAAGGAATGCCAATGCAATGCAACAGACCTAACTTAAAGTCTACCACAAAACTAGTAACTTTTGTGGATAGCATTAAAAAAAGTCAATGTGTAAAGCAGCAGGAAAGAAGAGTTGCCAATGTCAGTGAATCCATTTGCGCGAGACTCCAGTCCAGGGGCGGCCGGCAATGATAAGTGAGTGGTCCAAATGTGTTAGATCAATAGAAATGTATGGAAAATCAAACAAAAATATTTTTGGTGAGAATGGGCCAAAATGTGCTGTGAGTCTCACGCTGAATGCGCAATCGGCTTTAGGCAGAGTTGCTAATCTCAGTGAATCAATTTGCGTGAGACTGCCATAGGCCAATGATACAACTGAGAGGTCCAAATGCATAAGACCAATAGAAATGCATAAGAAATCAAACAAAATATTTGGAGATGGCCAAAATGTGCTGTGAGTCTCACGCTGAATGCGCAAGAGTTGGCAGCCCTGCATAAGGTAAACAATGGCATTTTAAATTTAAAGATTGTGTCAGGGATGTGTAAGTCCATTACTTCCCTTCATTATCAGTACCAAACGGTAGTGTAGTACTTACAAATGGTGTGTTGAAAGTCTGAGATCCATACGTCATGAATTTGTTGTTTTATGAGAAAAACTAATAACGACATGTTACCAGAATATTGTTCTTTCAGTGAGTTTCAATTTTGCTCAAACTGCGAATCCCGTTTACTGTGTACCGTCGCAAGACCAGCGGAGCGCACACGCCGCACAGTGATTGGCTAAAGGTAACCCCGTGCGCGACATTGGCTAACGGCTGATCGGACAATTTTGGAACGACACGTGCACGTTTGACGTCGCGGTTCTTTGAAATTGCTCCGAGTAATTTGAAAAGGATGAAGTTTAACCATCCAGATTTTCACAACTCAATTTTTACCCCAAGTCTCTATGAGAGGTGTTTATTTATATTAATCTTCACATTGGATATGATTTCAGCTGATTTCATTCATATAGATGTTTTTTGACGTGCAAATCAATGACACAATCTTTAAAGGCATATTGGAAGTATTTTTTTATTTTTAAGCATTTCTAGGGACCCCTCAGTGTACTGAGTCTTGGTTTCATAAATATGCACATGAAGATGGACATCGTGGGACTAGATTTTTTTGATTTCGCAAGTGCAATTTCGCGTGCGTGTACATTCTCTAATTTATGCATCAAGATCATGCACACGCACACGCAATCGCACTTGTCAAGACAAAGAAATCTGGTAGGCCCTCAAGCTTCAGATTTCATGAGCATGTCCTATACCCAGGCCTTCAACTGGTCATACTTTTTCGACTTTTTCCTACTTTTTGTGAAGATCCTAATTTTCCTATTTTTCCCCTAAAAATCCTTATTTTCCTACTTTTTCCTACTTTTTGTCAAAAAACTATTTTGTAATAGGTTTAATGTTTGTTTGGAGTTGAGTAGTCTTTACAGGTTGTTGCTGAGAGTACTGTGTAATTAAGATCCATCATCACCTGTTTGTAAAGGAAAATTTGTTTCCCCGGATTTCTGCTTTTTCACCAATCTTAGAATTTTTTTTCCGCGTATTCCGCATGTTTCCCTTTTCTTCAAGTTACTACTGCAAACTCTACTTATAAATATCCTCCTTTCCTCGTACTTTGGTGGATTGAATCCTACTTTTTTCCTACTTTTTGGAGAATTTTGCTCCTAATTTTCTCCTACTTTTTCAACCAAGCAGAGTTGAAGGCCTGTATGCCTCTAGGCTCTAGATCTAGGGCATGAGTGATGTTTTGCTGTGCTGCAGGAGGGTGCAAATAAGGTTCCCTGCCTTGATGCCCTCTGTTTGTAAACTTTGTTGCTCTCTGGGTAGAATTACAGCAGGGAAAAAATTACAATTTTCTTTTTGAGGGCTACTTTTCCTGTTTCATTGCTTTCCAGATAGTCTTTTGTACTGAACCCTACAGCAATTTAGAGTCCTCTTTTACACATTTCGGGGGCTCTTTTTGCCATTTCAGGGTGAAACTGCCCTGCGCCCCCCATGTATTTTTTCACTGACTTACATTCAAATCTGTCTTAGCGCCATTAGTGGCCACCTCTCTTAACTCTTATCGTGCCAGGTAAATTACAGCTCTACGGACATTGTGTATTGTGTGGTGCAGATTTGCGACTTTGACACGTTAAGAGTCAATTAGCAGCTAACCTACCTGTCTACAGAGGCTACTGAAATGATTTCCCTGGAAACAAATCATATATTAAAGAACCCATCTATAATTTGGATGGCTACTACAGTCTACAGACAGGTTTCACTGTACACCAAATGAGGGGTTTGTCCATAATTCAGATAAATTTGTAATTTGGCTGAGTCAAGACTCGGGGGAGATGAATGACAGATTGCTCACGAATCTTGATCATTGTGCATGTACGATGTACTCTAATGACTATGTCTACATTCGGTTTAATTGTGTGTTTTTGTCTTTTTCAGGTGCCGTTGCTAACATGGACAGCTTGCGGAATGCATTGGAGGAATTCATCTGCAGAGCCAATGATGTCATAGAAATGAAACTAGGTGAAAATAATAAGAATGATTTTATAATGTCATTCAATGATACTAAATGAATACAGAATAGAATGAACCTTCTTGGCATCATAAATTTCTGCCTTTCATTTGTAAATATTTGTTTGTGCAGCAGGCTTTTGAAATATTAATGAGAAGCAGGGACTGGCTTTCAAGTATTTGTATCCAGTAAAGTGAGTAAACCATGGCATTACTGTTATTCATCACAGCCTGGTTGGTAGTGCTGCAGACTGGTTATCTGAAAGGTTTCAGATTCAAGTCCCGTTGGGTCATTCTTTCTTGAGTTAGAAATAAAAGTAAGCATTGACATTAGCACTTACCTGCTTACCTGGGGCAAGTAAAATTTCATGACGGGCAAGTAAAACTCAAAATGTTAAAATTTACTTGCTGCCTAATTGGGCAAGTAAAATTTTGATCATGGAATGAGCAAAACCTGTCCAAAAATTCTTACCAATAAACCCAAAAAAGATACGTCTAAAATTTGTGTTCATTTAAATACTCATTTTGTGACTCTTGATATTCATAAATCACACCTTTTGCAACCCCCAGAATTTAAATAACTGACATTCAATGCTATAAAGGATAACATTATTGAGAAATAATTTTGCATGTATTCGATTATTGTTTATGTTTGGGCAAGTAAATTTTTCATTTGGGCAAGTAAAAATCTGAAATTGATAATTTCACTTGCCCAAAGGGTAAGTAGGATAAAAAGTCAGTGTGGTAACCCTGAATTATTGTTTGATAAAACAGACTGAGGTAAACAGGGTGTTGTAACTTTTCTCTGTAAAAGCCTTTCCGTAAATGTGTGTAGAAATTTAGAAAAGAGATGCCATTACCATACACTAGGTACAGAAGTTGATAAAGCAAATTGCAAGATAGATTGAGAAAAGTCAGTTAAGTTGGATATACATTGTATAAGTGTTAATCAGGGTAGGAATTAATTTTTACTTTTTAAGGGCGATTGTAATTAGAGCCTTGGGGCTATTTTTCAATTTTGGGGGGCTATTTTTCTACTTCTGGGGCTACTTTTTCGTTGCACATCAGAATTTGAAGAATGCAATGAAAGATTGCTGCTGTTTTAGCCGGAGCTTTATCTATAAAAGCCAGTATTTAATTCATTTTTGTTTCAATGCCATAATACAAAAAAATGTGAAATTTTTCATAGTAAATGTGAGGGCGATTTTGTGGGAAATAGTCGCCCCAAAGAATTGGGTTTTGGGGATTTTAGGGGCGATTTGGGCTTTGTCAAGGGCTAAATCGCCTGTCGCCCTGGGTTATTTCCTACGCTGGTGTTAATGCAATATTGTTGTAACACATTTTCTTTCTTTCAGTGCGTTGCAGAGAAGACATCGAAGATGAGAGTAAAACATTCCAACCGGAATTCACCCACCAAATCTTTGGCCAGAAGTAAGTGTACTTTGTAGTATGGCTTGAGAGGTACTGTTTTTGACAAATCTATATAGTCCATCCCTCACTCATATACTGTCCAAACCGGTTTTGACTGGATACCTGCAAACAGAACGGTCACCCAAACCATTCTTCCCAAAGAGAAATCCACAATGAACATGTACACAAAAGATTCCAATGGATAAAGGAAAACAAAATTTGGTATTCATATCATGTCATCACCCATATTACGTGTCATACACAGAATGTTGCAGGAATCTTGCAGATGTTACTTCTATAAAATTTTTCAGTTTATTGACTTTGTATTTTAGGCATCCAGCCCAATAAAACAAATACAATTTGGGTCATTGTGGCCCTGTTCTTGTCATGGCAGGACAGGAATTTAAATTCACCACTGTCCTACCACTCCTGCCAGTCATTGGTTTTCATTTTAACAGCTGTAATTTGAGTAGAAGTATTTGTATTAGTAGTAGTAGTAGTGCTGGTAGTAATAGAAGTAGTAGTAGTAAGTAGTAGTAGTAGTAGTAGTAGGTACTAGTAATAGTAGTAGTAGGAGGAGTGGTAGTAATAGTACTTGTTGGTGTAGTGTCTAACTTGTACTGATTACCTTATAATGTGTTTCTAAATGCGTTGATGTTTCTGAAGTGTTATTTATCTATTTTTTTTTTTTTTTTGACAGCGAGACCATCTTTGGTTTTAGGGGTCTGAAAATTCAGCTCTACTTCACTGCAGCAAAGCTTACACCATACCTCAATCAAACCTACGTAGAGAAAGTCAGTTCCAAGAAATTTGAGGGCGTCCAGGTAAGTGGTTTAAATCTGTTCACATTGGTCTGCATTCACAAGATGGGTTCATCAACTTTATCTTTGATACCGGGTTTGAACCTAGTGTCTACTTTGGAGAACCATATCAGAATTGATGGAATACCCAGGCTGGTTTTTGTAAATGGAAGCACATCAGAATGTAAAATTTTGTGTTAATCATGTAGATATAAACATGTTGATCACCAGTGTTACCAACTTTGTAAGATTTGTCTTTCCAAACAATAGGCTAATTTACTGCCCTGTTATTAAAAGTGTAGTTGTGGTACTAATTCACAGTATATGGGAATAACACAGAATTTCATGGAAAACACATTTTTTTTTAGGCCAAAAAATTTGAATACAAAAATACAGCAAAAAAACAAAGCAAAAACCAATAAAACCAAACTGTACACTAGTAATCTGGATCAAACCTGGTTGCAGTGTTTAACTCTTAACGTGCCAAAGTTGCAGATCTGCACCAAAAAATACACATAAAGCTTGCAGAGGTTTAAATCCTTTGGCATGTTTATGTTTATCAGTGGAAAACAAAGGTCACTGATCCTATTATGACTTCGTCCTTTTCTAAAAACTAAGCACATGGGGATCAAACTCGAACAGCAATGATTGTGTTTTAGTACCACTGCCATTAAATTATGTCAAAAAGGACCATAGGAGTTATGGGATTGTGATACTAAGTGGAGTCCTTCCAGATGTAGTCTAGTCCATGAAGGCTGTATCTCACTGACCTGGAGACTAGTTGGCGACCAGTTGGCCACTTGAGTCTATGCGGAATCTCTTTGAGACTAGTCGGGTCTACGGGTAGTCACTAGGGTGGTTCTTATTTTACAAAAGTCTGAAAAACCATGGTCTCACCCCTTAAAATGGTTCAGTTGCATGAAAAACTTATCCTGACAAAATTTCAGGAACATTGAATAATATTTAGAGGTAGCTCAAAGGCCTCAAAGTTGGGTGCTCACAAATTAGGTATCCATGTTGTCCCACATACAGTAATTTATGTATTGTACACAAATCACAACATGTGGAACTGCCATTTATAAACAATTTTCATGGACTTACCTCCCTAGACTAGGGTAAGGATTAGGGATAGGGTATCCTAACCCTACCCTAACCCTAAAACCTAACCCTAAACCCTAACCCTAGACATTTGCTGGATACTTTATAGGTTTGATGTTATGATTGGAAACACTTGAAAATGTCTCAAGAACCAAATATGAGTTGAAACATACATGTATATACCAACTATTATGAACTATACATCAGCTGGAAGGATTTGGCTTTAATTTGTTTACTGAAGGTGAAACAAGCGTGAACATACCAGCATTTTATTTCTCTTGTGCCCTGATAGAAAATATCCTATAGATAGCTTCACAGATTTGCATGCCACAATGGATATTGACAGTAGTTATTTTACAATTAGTCAACATTTGACCACAAGATTCTACAGGAGAATCTTTGCATAGTTTACTTGATTTTAGAATAGTTTCAGCACAAGTTGAGGACTAACCCCAATTAAATGTTATTAATGATTAAAGCCCAAAGATAACATCATTGAACTTCAAGTAAAACAAATTGTCAAAAATTTGATCTGAGCTACATAATAGTGCTTAAATGAACAAATTAACATCCTACCATATAAAAAGTTTGGAATATGCTGCCATGGGCATGGTATGCATAGATAAACACCCCCCCCCCCCCAATTTATTGCTTTTGTTGACTATTAAATAGTCACACATATTACATAATAGTCTATGGGAGGAAATAGACAAAGTCAGGAGAAGGTCACACTGGATAAGCCAAGATTTTCACTCTTTTAGAACACTAAATGTTCACTTTAAAGTACATACACACTTTTATCAAGGCTTCATTTCTAGACCTTATCACAGACATAGAGCATGAAGGATTGTATAGCTCAAATATTTTAAACTGTAGTCATTGTTAAATTGTGTCTTAAATTAGCACCCAAAGTTGGTTGTGACTAACAAAGACTCAGCAAAAAAGTGATTGTTGGTCACAATAGAGTAATTCTAGGGGGTTGCTCAGTCTGTATAAGTACATTAACAACAACCAGCTTAACATAAAAAACAACAGATGTCATTTTTGTACCTCAAGTAAGCATGGTACTTTGTGCCATGAGAACCTGTAAATCCTGTTTATCCAGCATTTTAGAACAATATTTATTAAGTGGGTATATTCTTGATGCTCGATCTTGTTCTACTAATACATAAACAGTAATAGAATTCTTGTATGTACTTTCACTTTTTTTAACTTCAAACATGGCTCTTTGTATCATGAGTTCTCCTTAAATACTCCTTGAAAACAGCTCTAAGATGCGTGATGACCAGTAGGTCATCAGGCATTTTAGAGCAACGTTTTAGGGGCATTCTTCCATACAGAGTTTCCCCTGACCAGTAGGTCATCAGGCATGTTAGAACAATTTTGAGGGATATTTTTTTTAGAACAAAGTATCCCCTGATGCTCAATTGTAATTGCCTTGACATCAACTCATTGAAAATATAAATGTGTTTTTTATGTACTTCTTTTGTTAATTGTTCTGAACTCAAACAAACATTGCACTTTGTGCTGTGAGAACTGCTACATGTAGTTCAACAATGTTAACTTGCGCTAAAACTATTCTAGAATCAAGTCAACTATGCAATGATTCTGCTGTGAAAATCTTGTGGCCAAACATTGACTCATTCTAAAAGTCAATATCCCTTTGGGGCAGGCAAATCTGTTGTGTAGATTTCTATGGGATTTATTCCTATTAGGGCACGAGAGAAATAAAATACTGGTATGTTCATGCTTGATTCTTCTCAAGTAAACAAAGTAAAGACAAATCCTTCCAGCTGGGAGATCCACTCCAGTTGGTGTATAGTTCATAATAGTTGGTATATACTACATGTATATATGTTTCAACTCATTTGGTTCCTTGAGGCATTTTCAAACTTGTGTTCCCAATCATGTTATTAACCTTCAAGGTATCCAGCAAGTATCTTGAGTTAGGTTTAGGGTTAGGGTAGGGTTAGGATACCCTATCCCTAACCCTAACCCTA
>JZLH01S0118931.1:26945-47908 GCA_001188425.1 Eucidaris tribuloides
CTGACTTCAAATTTAGAAGTATGTGAAGGTCACCACAAGGTCTAAGGTCACCATTAGGGGTCGGCAACCTTTATAAGCCCAATATTAAGTTTTTTTCAGCAAGTTTCTATTATGGTGCATAAATTTACCCCCATTTGCCCAGTTGTGACCAAACTTGGGTGGTAGATGTCTCATAAATAAGGAGCTGAAGGTCACCAAAAGGTCAAAGGTCACCAGCAGGGTTCAATGACCTTTTTGAGCCCAATGTTAACCCATTGCTTTACGGGAACCGGATGGGCCCTGCACAAAGTCTATGGAGATTTACATAATCTCGTAATGAACGGGTTAAGTTTTTTGAGCAAGTTTATATGTATGCAAAACTGGCCGAGACATGTTTGGGCAAAATATAGGAAGAAAATAATGTACACTTCATGCATGCACGATTCATCACACACGTGCATGCAAATAATTGGTATAATATGCACACAAAGAAGTTTGAGTCCAAACGAAAGATGGAAATTGCCTTTATAAGGGAATTAAATTGTGTGACATTGAATGAAAAAATAATGATTTTGATGTCGGTCATTGTATCAAATTACGAGCCTTCATTTGTCCTGAATAGGATGAATGTTTTCCTTAATGTCGTCTTGATAATGCTTTTCAAAAAAATCATGGACTGGTACTTATGATGCAGCTACCACTGCCCAGTTGTTATTATTTGTATAATAATGCCCGCTTTTAAGTTTTTGTGGCAGATTCAATTACATCATTTGCCTTTTGTCTTTTCCTTACACACTTTTCATCACAGAAATCACACAAATTTTATCCAATATTCTGAAAAATGAACTGTAGATGCTGTTGATTGACCTGTCTTTCCATTGTATCCATGTGCAGGGCAGGAAATAAAATTTTATTTTCTGGGGCTACTTTCAAGCCCAGTTTAGTGATTTTAGTATGTTATACATTGAACCCTATGAGGAAAATTGAGGGCTATTTAGTGATTTTAGGGGCTATTTTTTTATTTTGGGGGCTAAATCGCCCGTCGCCCCAGTGTATTTCCTATGCTGCCATGTGTGTTTTACAGTACTCGTTGATTAATGGATCTTGACTGATACTAAATAAGTTTTCCGTATTTCATGACAGTTTTGAGAGGTATCCAGTGAATGGGACAAAACAGTATGCAGCAGTTGGCTATTCAACAGTCTACAGATACTATGCCTACCCAGACAAAATCAGACCAAGAATAAGGTGAGATTGATCTGTTTCCAAAACAAAATAAATTGATTAATAATCAAAATATTTAGGCAAGTAATATGTTAATGATTAAATAAATGAATGAATGAATAATTCATTCAATCAGTCAATCATTTGATCTATTACAGACAGAATTGGCGATTTTAATCAAGTCACCCCTTCCAAAATATATGAATATCGCCCAACCTTGATCTGGCTATTATACTGATGATAATGGTAGTGGTGGTGATGGTAGCCTTTTGACAAGGCCCTCTCGCTGTTATGGGCAAGCGAAGCGAACCCAGCCGAACACGACAGTGTGAGGGCCTTTTGACATCTGTTTCGCATCCGAAAAGTAATTATTATTCATGACCACAGGAACGACGGATCTCTATTTGAATCAGCCAATGAAATTGCGCGCTACGCTCCTCTGTCTTGGCCTGGTAAAGTATTCGGTGGGTTGAAAGAAATTCCTTCAGGGCTGTTAACTACAAATTTAATTTTGCTTATATAAGGTCCAATTTGGCATGCAATAATTTACGTGTAGGAATCATTTCACCTAATGAAATAGTGAACGCTTCCAGATCGTTTCGTGTTACAGCAACAGTCTGTGTAGCCTCTTGTCGTAGGCCCTGGCGGCTGATCGTTGTTTGTCGATTATGATCTTCAGCCTCATGAACATTTAATATTATGTCGTAACCCGCGCTCATTGGATGATTTTCACCGATCAAGTTTTGGTCGGAATATTGGTGAAAACAATAAAAGACATAAGAAATTCTGTGAAATTCAGCTCAGGTGTCAAGAGGCCCTGGCTCGCTTCACGAGTTAGGGTATCCCTCGCTGCGATCGGGATCATAATCGACAAACAAAGATCAGCCACCAGGGCCTACGACAAGAGGCTATGGTGATGATTGTGATGACAATTATAGCAACGATAGTGATGGTGACGATGATCATGATGATCATGATAATGATTGTGATGATGGAGGTGGGTGCAGTAGTAGAAATACTAGTAATAGTAGTAGCAGTAGTAGTAGTAGTTGTAGTAGTAGTGGTAGTACTTGTAGTAGTAGTAGTAGTAGTAGTAGTAGTAGTAGTAGTAGTAGTAGTAGTAGTAGTAGTAGTAGTAGTAGCAGTTGTATTCATTGTCATAGTGATAGACATAGTAACAGTCATTATAGTAGTATTAGTAGTAGTAGTAGTAGTTAGTATTAGGAGTAGAAGTAGTAGTTAGTAGTAGGAGTAGTAGCAAGTAATAGTACATGCTGAGTAGTTGCAAAAGTAGTAAATTCAGTATGTGTCATGCATTTGACCTTTGGGGTCTTGTTTTTCTTTACTCCAGTCAAGTGTTGATACTCCCTCCGTTCCAGAGGCAGGGTCATGGTGCACAGTTCTTGGAGACCATGTATGCTGACTTCAGGACAGACCCAATGGTACTAGACATCACAGGTAATGATAGTAATAATAAGTAGATGTAAACATTTTTGTGTAGCGCATAACACGTAGGCATAATTGCATGTCTCTCAGTGCTTTACAAAACAGAGATACAAAACAAGTGGAAATGATATACTGTGTTCAGAATTGCGAGATTTTGCAGAATGCGAAGTAAATGTTTCTGTACTTCTAAGATATTCCAGCAAGCTATTCCATGAAACAGTGGCTGCATATCAGAAACCTGACATAACAAGGTGATTTTCATGGTCCAAAGGCCCTCGTTATATCGAGGTTCCACCGTATATAATAACACAAAGTGTAGGAAATGTAGAAAACAATTTCATTTATGCTGGGGGAGGAAAAAGATTAGCTAAGTAACTCTTACCCAAAGGTTTTCCCAATTCATGTTACTTATTTATAAGAATTTTTAAATTAATATTTTAATTCAAGTAAGTGTGTATGTTTAAAACAACAAAAATATAACTAAATACATTAGATCAATTGATGTAAGTTCTAGTTCATCCAGGTAAAATGTCAACAAATAATTATATAAATCAAGGCAACTGGACTTACGTTTGTATTTTTGACGAGAACGTTTCGCGTCCTATCCGGGACGCTTCATCAGCTCCTCTGAAGTAGTGGCGGGAAATCAGCATCGTTGCGACTCTGCGCAGACGCACTGTCGATGTTAAGATGTTGAGGGATCTTCCGTCAAACACGTCAAAACATGGGATCAAGGATAGGGATGTGCTCATTCTAGACAAAGAACCTCGTTGGTTTGAGAGGGGGGTCCGTGAAGCCGTGTACGTCAACGCCGAGAACCCCACCCTTAACAGGTGGGGGACTGCATCACAACCTCTCCCGGGCATATGGTGCTGTAATCCGGAAGATCCCTCAACATCTTAACATCGACAGTGCATCTGCGTAGAGTCGCAACGATGCTAATTTCCCGCCACCATGTCAAAAATACAAATGTAAGTCCAGTTGCCTTGATTTATATAATTATTTGTTAGATACATTAGAATACATCTGCCCCAAGGGACTCCAAAATTAACTAAACCAAATGAGTTTGTGAGAATTTGTGAAGATTTGAGATTATTGAATTTTTATTCATTGTTGTAAACTGTAATTGTCATGTTTTGTTTCCATTGCTCACCCAGTGGAAGACCCATCAGACGAATTTGTCCGCCTACGTGACTTCATTGATTGCAGAGCGTGCTCGCAGCTTCCAGCTTTTGCTCCAGCCAAACTCCGTAGCGGTTTCAGTGACGACATGATGCACCAGGCGCGAGACAAACTTAAGTTAAACAAAGTAAGTGAATGTGTCTAGCTTCAACAGGTCAAAATAACTTGTGGAGGGTCGTTTTGCTGCTTCTGGAGGAAAAAGTGCCCCACAAGATTTGTTGTGGGGGCTTATTAACTGTTTAAAGGCATAGTACATGTTTCCAGTTTAAAAGATCTTAGCCGCACGATTCCCCATGCTACCAGTGTCTCTGATAAGGTCTGAAACTGAAGCCCTGAAAAAACTGCTGTTCAAAACGATCATAATGTGCTTTTAACAAGTGAAAATCAGTGAGCAACGATTCCAGTTTCCGCCAAAGACTGCCATGTTGCAGAATTTTCATTGGCTGACGATAATTCATATGCTGATTTTTATCTGCAAATATTTTACAAGACACAGCATTACTGTTTGAACTTTTTTGTGTATTAGGGTGTTTATTTGTCCATTCAAACACTATCAGATATGTCAGATAGCACAGTTTGACAAGCTTTTAAATGGTGCTTTCACAATGTTATATAGTGCCTTTAAGGAAGCTACACAATACATGCAATAGGCATAAGTCATTGTGTTTTCAAAGAGCATTCAGACTTTCAAAATTTCATCAGATATACATTTAAATGTGGTGCTCTTTTTGACAAGAATTTATCGTTGTGCGCCTGGCAGAATGTTGTTAGCAAATGCCCTAAGCAAGATGTGTACAGTATATTGTCTCTAAATTGAAAATAAAGAAACTTATCCCATATTCCTGCCTAACATATATATAGAAGAACCTCAAAGACCACAATACTTTGATTTCATGTGAAATAAGCCAATGGTTTTCGCGTTACAAGCAATTTACTGTTTATGACATTTTGTTTAGAGCATTTGCTAACAACATTCTGCCAAGCGCACGATGTTATGTGTGTGTATCAATCACTTGTGAAAAAACTGTGAAGAAAAATAATTAATATACATTTTCCATTGTTGCTGTACAGAAACAAGTACGTAAGGTGTACGAAATCCTGAGACTGAGATCCACTGACTATAGTAACAAAGATGAAGCCAGATGCTACAGACTCGACGTCAAAAGGAGATTAAACATACCATTCCAGGTGAGTGGAGTTACTGATTCAAACCCCTTTCTCTCCAAGAGAATTGCCTGCAGTTTTGTTTAAGAAGTATTTAGAACTGACACTACCAGAAATTTGGGAGGAAATATTCAAGTGGATTTTTTTCCCATGTGTGCTTGGTAGTAATGACTGCATTAGTTTGTTGTTAATAAGTTTGCTGGAGTTTGTGTCATAACAACAGCAACTCTAGCTGAAACATTCAAACTTGAAATTAGGTCTGGTGTTGAAGTGGACCTTGAAAATTATGACATACTTCCTGCCGTCTGTTGTAGGAAAGCTGGTGTTGAGTATTGTTGTCTGCTGAACCGACTACAGTATATGTACCGTGGTGGGGGGGGGGGAGTTCCGCCCCCCCCCCCCCCCCCCCGACGATCTCGGCCGTCGATCAATCACCACGCACATTACCCATCACGTAATCTACAAGACTGTATAGTTAATTATCATTAATTATGCTAATTTATGCATAAAATCATAATTAACCTGGAAATCACTAATTAAATCTCCAACAATGCTAATTTTTGTGTCTGGACACTCTTTTTAGCATTCTTAACAAGTTTACTTTAAAAAAATCTGGAATCAAAATTGATTTCCTATGTATTTTAATCTTTTTTCAAATTTCTTATGTATTTCTTTATTTTTTCAACCTTTTGTTTTCTATTTTTTTAATGAAATTTGTCGGGGACACTTTTGCGGTCATAAACAGCACAAAATTAATTAATTTCAATCAATAAAATTAAAAATAATCATACATTTATGAATTTGGGCTAAAAACACAATTTGTATTGGAAATGTACACAAAATCACGTTTTTGAACGATTTTTGGGGTGACATGCAAGTACAAAATGTTACGTAACTTAGAAACCGTGTACCCGGACATCACAAATTTAGTCTCAAAAGATGCGCGACATTCAAGAGAATAAAGGCATGAAACGCCGTGGCAACTGCTTCGCGCGTCGCAGACATTTTTGCGTGAAACGTCCCCCCCCCCCCCCAGCCTTTTAGGGTTAAGGATTCATGATTTCAAATTCATTGTTGATGTTGGTCAAGTAGCAAAGTGTGTGTGTGTGTGTGTGTGTGTGTGTGTGTGTGTTGAGCTATGGGAACTTTCACTATGTGACAAGGTATGCTAGAATTAAGTTTCATTTACCTCAAAAAATAGATGATTTCTTGACCTGGTATGAAACTTTCTAGTAAAAAAAATAAACAAGGAATCTATATTTCAAATTTATACAATATTGTTAGCTAGCATGACTGACTTGGAGACACTTTTGTAAGAGATGTTTTCAAAAAAAAATTGGTGGAATGTAAGCAGGGTTGGCAATTTCCTGGCAAATGTCAGTATTTCCCGCCCAGGTGGGAAATACTTGTAAATACTGGGAAGTACTGAAGATATACAGGGAGGTACAGGGAAATGCTTTAATAGACAAGGGAAACACCTAGGCAATACCTGAAAATATTCTCGGAGTATATATCACAGTATTTCCCTGCATTTTCTACTATTTTCCATTTTCTGAAGAAATTATTGAGGCGGTATTTACCAGTATTTACCGCTAGTATTTCCCACTCCGGCCGACCCTGAATGTAAGAGATTATTCAGAGAGGTGAAATGTGATGTATTAGATTCTTTTCTGATGTCGTTCCCTGTATTCTAAGATCGCAACTGCTGATCTATCATTTTAACAAACATGTCAGAAACATGTCAAAAAATTTTGGTTGTCAGCATAACTGTGACCAACACCATGAATCACGCATGACATTACTTTGTATTTGAGCTCAGTTTGGCTGTAGATTTTTGTTCACTTAGCACCAACACCAAACTTGAAAATGCTCACTAATGTACTTGACTTCAAAACTTCAGTCTGGTTCAACCTCCTCTTTTTCCCCCTCAGAAACAAAAGTCGGACTACGAGAAGCTGAAGAAGGTCCTGAAGCCTGAGGAGCTGTCTGCCGCAGAGGAGGGCACCAGCCTGCAGGAGAGGCACGAAACCTTGGAGAAGTGGTACCAGGTCCTCCTGGAAGACTACAGGAAAGTCCTGGACCGACTGTCCATGTCGTGAGTGAAGATCGCAAACAGGGAAAAACACGGTGCCAAGGATTGGGTCCTTCTTCAGTTGTATTGACAATCACTTCCAAAGACGTGGCAGTGATAATAGTATGAAACTTTTGGAACTGGAGTAGTGTTCCTCTTATTCTGTTACACTTGTTTTGTGTTTTGTACCAAAATCTCGCCTTTTCTACACATCAAGGTTAAAACCATGTTCTCCTTCTAATTCTCCCTATCAACAATATAGGGTACTCGGCAATAGAGAGCACTATCGTCATTGAGCGCATGTACAGATTTCACAGTGGTTCAAGTAGTGTGACCAACTTAATATTCTAGCTTCATGGACAATACACAGGGACGTCTGCAAAATTCCCAATTTTACTAAATAAGGTCAGAGTGTCACAAATTTGCGTTATGATTTCGTATGACCTTGACAGGTAGCATCAAAATTTGTTGGGTATACTCCAGTCATTTTTACAGGATGTTTCAAATCTCAACCTGTGTTTTTGTTTATAAAACCGGATGTTTGCAGGGGCCAAGTTCTCGTGGACAAGCACACCCCTCTGCTACTGAATGACGTATTGTCGATAGTGAGAATTGCAAACAAGACTTGAGTCTTTGTTGCTTAACCTGTTGCCTTCAAGATTCTGAAAAACACATAGAGTTAACACAGGCACATCCGGTTCCCGTAGCCAACGGGTTAATATGTGTGAATGACATGCCAGATGTCCTGTTGCACTCAAGGCAAGAATGGATTAAGCTGGATTATGTAATACCATTCATAGTAACTTTTGTACTTGGAGATTTTGCCGATGTGGAAAGCACATCACAGTTTAGTGTAATTGGCTGACAAAGCACATGAAGAGTTCTGGAGCAAAACACACAGAAAACGACTGTACATTTGATCAGTCCTAATGTTCCAGTTCTGAACTCAACAGTAGAATTTTGAGTTTATAGTTGTACTTTTGATCTTACCCATAGTGCAAACACCCAGGGTTTGGGAATGCGAATTAACATTTTTTTTTCCTACTCAGAATATGTTCCTATACCATGCCCCACCCTTGAGCAACTAAAATTTGCCAGGTCCACGGATTTGGAGAGAGTGACAGCCCAAACATGTTTTGAGAATACAAGGTGTGACAAAAAAGAAACGAGACTGTGAGAGCCACGCCCATGATGCAATGTCAGTCGACCCACCACCCATGTCATTGTGTTGCACAACATCTCATCAACATGATGCTATAATGTTGCTCACATATCTCACTATGTGCCCCTTCCTCGGGCTGTTGAGTGGCACGCCCCCACTTCGCCCGTCACGATACTGTAGGTTGCAAATAAGTAGAGCGGGGACTCAACATGAAGTTCTTGGGTCAATCTCGAGCTTGTCCAGGAGTCTCATGGAGAAGATACCACCCACAACATTGCATTTTCACTATTATCCTTCAGGAGAAGTTTGAGACACTCGTATGGACCCCGCCCAACAGAAGCAGGAACTTTAGATTGACTTATGCCTCATGTTTCTGCAACCTTTAGTATTGTGACGGGGCGTAGTTGGGGCATGACACTTAACAGCTCGAGGAAGGCGCATAGAGTGTGATAGGTGAATAATATCATTTAAAAGAATGTTGATGAGATGTTGGGCAACACAGTGACATAGGGGGTAGGTTGATATTGCGTCATGGGTGTGGCTGTCACAGTCTCGTTTCTTTTTTGTCACACCTCGTATAGTCAACTTCACCTAAAGTAAAATTTCTGGGGACCCACAAATCACTTTGACGGTTGGAGAAGATATAGGGAAATGGAGGCTGAAAGTATCATGGTTGTACTAATGCAGGGTGAAAATGAGAAAGGCAGAGAAAAGGGAATGTTTATGACATCTTGTCTATCAAACTGACAAGCAGAGGAAAAAAATTCAATCAATTCAAACCCACCAGTAATTACGAGCATGGCCGCTTCTACTTAGGCAAAATAATTTGACTCATGTCCCATTGGGACTCTAAAATATGTTCAACAGGGGCAAAATTTGAGTTAGAGATTTGATTTAAAGAAAAAACACAAATAATTGGGATTGTGTGATGTGGACATATTGAAATCTTCTGTATAGGTAGATTGAAAGCACAGTAGCCCTCCTGTGACAAACAATTGAGAGTTGATTTATACATTTTCTATAAGCAAATGTCCAGCGCACATAATTACTAAGGAGAGGCAGTAGGCAACGTGGTTGGAATTATAGTAGCTATTAAGCAATTCTGCTACACCAAATGTGATTGGTCTTTTATGGGCTTTGTCAATGTGATGTGTGGGGAGAATTCATGGAAGTACTGCACATGTGGAAAGGGAGTTTTCAGGTTTAATGTAAAATGGGATCCGATAATTGACGACTACACTATTTTCAAAATGAATTATTTTACGAGTAAACATCGAGGTGATGTGTGTTTGAACACCTTTTATTTCAAATTTAATAAACATCGTCAGGAATAGCACTGTTCAATTTGAGGCAACAATTTCCTCAAACAAGCATTGTTAGATAGAAACAAAATTTAATTTGCATTTCACAGCAGTTTAACTCGTCAGCTTTGGGGTGTATATTTCGCTCTGGCAAATGAAGATGTACACCTATAATATCGGCTAATAAATAATTGCAAATTTGATGAACTAATCCTTGAAATGAATTTTATTTTGTTGATTTCTGTGTGTGTAGTCACATATTGAAACACCTGGTTTAGGTGTGCTCAAGTTTGTAGGACTACAAACCAGTCCATTGTTAAGTATAAATAAAAATTCTACTGTATTATATATCAGGTTATTGATGAATGTGTTCATGATAAGAAAAGTTCTAGGTTACCATCACTTACTTTGTCTGACTGATACATCTTTCTTGTTCAAAGTGAATATATAACTGTGGTATGGACAACAATCATGCTCCCTCACAAAGACACACTCATGAGTGGTTAATCTTCCATCAGAATTCCTATATGCTTGATTTCATGGTAAAGCTACTGTCACACTGCGCCGTCTAACGATTCCATCTGCCTCCGTTTAAAATTCTTACTTCAGACGGTGTCAGATGGTGGCAAATGGAATACAATAGAATGCAACAGAATGGAAAAGCACCGTCTGTCAATGTCTAGATACGTTTGTATTGTAATCCAGTTGAAAAACAGATTAAAAAGTCCAATAAACGTTTAATAAACGTACGCATTCGTTTTTTAGATGGAATCGTTAGACAGCGCACTGTGACAGTAACAGTAGCTTTAAGCATGTTACGAACATTTACATCATAATGCAGTAGGTTCGTGTTATAACAAAATTCTTGGGACCAGAAAAACTTACTTTGTAATACTGAAATTTTATTTTTACCATGGTTGCAATTTGCAGAAGCAGTACAATTCAAAAAAACTTTCACACCTGGGACCTGAAATTTTACTTTGTTAAAACAAGATTTTGTTCTAGTAGTGTTCTTATTAATGAGAGTGTACTGCGCTGGAAATAGGTCAAACATTTGTAGGATTGACTGTTTCAAACGGAGATTTTTTCGATTGTTGGTCAGTCATTACAGTATTTACAGCTGGCATTGTCCCACATTTACATTTCTTTGTAAGTACATTGTCAGCATGGTTTGTTCAGAGGTTTTGTTGTGATATGGAATGTCCTACGGCTTGTATAATTTCTCTCACCGATAGTGTAAGCAGCTGAAATTGACATGAAGCTACTTGTTAATTTTTCTGATTTGTTAATCGCCAACTTTTCTAAATAATGAATTGTTTGTTGTAAAGGAATATTTTTACAAAGGGAAATCATTGGCTGAAGGTGGGTAAAACATATAGATTTCATGTATATTCTGAAGCATCAAATAGCACCAAGACTAAATTAATGACTTAGTTAAAATTTTTCTAATTTGTGAATGAACTGTAGTTGAGCAAAACTTATAAATCTTTGCCAACACCCCCACCCCCCCCCAAAAAAAAGGGGAGGAAGAAATTGAGTTCTGATTATTATTAAAATATCAAAATTCTAGAATGTTTTCCCCTTGGGTTATGAAGGTGAGCAATTATGAATTCTAAATTGTTGAAAATTTGCAATGTTTTAATTTGTTATGTATGGAAAAAAAATCAAGTGTAAAAGAATTATTTTTCGTCTTTAATCACATATCTCTGTTGCTTTATCATGTTTTGACCGATGATTCATAAACAATGAATTTTTGCAAGCACATAATTAAGTGTGTATAACCGTGTCCCATGTTTAAACATTCAGAATTGCTCAAAATCTATCAAATTTTCAGGTTTGAGCAAAATCTAGCAGAATGCGTCTGTTAGGTCGAAAATTCATTCAAGCACATATTTAAACAAGAGTTCCTGAAATGAAAGTAGCAAAGTATTCATAGACCACCCACACCAGAAAAAGTTTTGCTTTTGAATCGACTATTGACACAGTGGTTATTAATAGGTTTTCAATTGTCATGCATGTATTAACCCTATATTAACTGGGGGGGGGGGTTCAATTTGACCCCCCCCGTCGACGAATTTCGCGACCACGCCGCCGCGCAAATTTTTCACCGCGTCGATCGCCGACTTTTGTTACTTTCAAGTCTTGCGCATCTATTTGAGACTGTTTTCGCGAAAATCGGACATACCGTTACGACGCTGCGCGACTTTGTTACAATGCTTGTCAACCCCAAAATTGCTCAAAACGTGATTTCGTGTACAAAACCAATGGAAATTGTGTTTTCAGCCATAAATCATAAATGTTATGATTATTTTTGCTTTTTACTGGTTGAAATGAATTAATTTTATGCTGTTTATAATTGCAAAAGTGTCCCAACAAATTTCATCGAAAAAACAATAGAAAACAAAAGGTCGAAAAAACAAAGATACATAAGAAATTCACAAAACAATATAAATACATAGAGAATTAATTCCAATTCGCAAATGTTTTTGTAGATAATTGTTAGAAATGTCAAAATGATATCTTCACAAAAATTAGCATCTACTAGCTGTTTTTAGTGGGTTATAGCCAAAAGCAAAATTTCATACACTTATTATGATAATTAATTACTTTAAAAATTATTTTTTTGAAAATTTTACTATACAGTCGTGTAGTTTACATCCGGCACTATGCGCACGCACATTTTCGCGGCGTTGTGCGATCGGCGGCTGAGATCTCGGGGGGGGGGTCAAATTGACCCCCCCCCCCAGTAAAAACCCGATCTGAAATAGCCCAGTTAAAATAGGGTTAATATAAGATAATGTTAAATCATTTCAACACTGTCATGCCGTCCTTACATTCAAAATGTATAGAGTTATCAACTAGATATTTTGACAATCCTTTAATATAGGCAGTGGATGAGGTAGATGAAAAACACACAAAGCTTCAAAATGACATCACATTTCAGTTTGCTATGTCAATGTGACTTTGATTTAAAATGTACATGTAGTCTTGGATACTTCTGTCCACTTTGACATGGTTCGACTTTGCAAGGCAGTATTTTGTATTTGTATAATATACAATGTATATAGTGTCTCATTACATTTGTTTTTCCATTTGTACAAGTGGTGTACTATTTTCAATGTGTTCATGACCTACATACAGGTATTTGTAATACATAACAATATCTTGTACTTTGTATGTGAAAATGTTCTTCAAAATTCTCTCTTAGAAGGGATGGAGACAAGTACTGGAAGAAAGACAAATAAAACACATCATTCAATTTCAATATAATCATTTTGCCTTAAAAAATTTATTCTTTCAGATTCAAGTGTCTTGAAACAAGTTATTCTTCCAAGACTGAAGCATGTGTGTGTGTTGAATGATAAGTGATGTAGATGCACTATAAATTCCAAAGGAACATATTGAAATATACATAAATTCAAAATTATTATTTTTTTAATTATTATTACAAGGCAGATCTAACAGATTTAATTTCCATAATTATGTGGACAAGGTTCGTACACTTACACATTTTCAAAATTTCCTGACTCTCCAGAGCAGAAAACAAAATATCCATGACCGTTTTCACATTTTTTAAGTATGTAAAATCACATCATTGCAATATTAGCAAGCTCCAAATCAAGGGTCATTTGCAAAAATATCTTTGAGTAAATGACTTTCCCCAACTTTCCACAAGAAATAGATGAATTCCTTGACTTTCATTGACTTTTTGCTACAGGTAAAATTATTTTCAAATTCCCTGACCTATGTGAACCCTATGTGGGATACTTTTACAAGATGTTTTGAATTATGATGCTTTAAATTACAATACTAGCTCAACAAAGCTGTGATTACATGATACATGATACATTGTAGATTGATCAAATTACCAGTGATGCATTTGAGGCCTATTTTTGGTGGCTTCAGCCTCGGCCCAAAACACCTATGCAAACCCTATGGAAAGGTAGCATTTGGGGCGGCCTTAACCTTGGAACTTGTGACTTGGGATGAAACACTGTAAATTACATATTACACTGTACAATACAGTTATATGAATGAAATTACATGGATCGAGTTACATATTTCAATTTTACACATGGACATGAATTTAATTACATGGATCGAGTTACATATTTCAATTTTACACATGGACATGAATTAAATTACATGGATCGAGTTACATATTTCAATTTTACACATAGACATGAATTAAATTACATGGATCGAGTTACATATTTCAATTTTACACATAGACATGGATCGAGTTACATATTTCAATTTTACACATAGACATGAATTAAATTACATGGATCGAGTTACATATTTCAATTTTACACAAGGACATGAATTAAATTACATAGATCGAGTTACATATTTCAATTTCACATACGGACATGAATTAAATTACATGGATCGAGTTACATATCATCCCTAGGGTGACGAGACCTTGTATCTCAAAAATATTAAATGTTCACGAGAGTCGAACAACTTGGCTGCCTAAAAACAGCAACAAATGGGATACTGTATACACCAATATTTTCGCGGTTTTGGACTTAAGTTCAAAATTCGCGAGTGCTAATTTTCGCGATTTTAGTGGTGCTTCCATTCATGTGATTAGACATGAACCAAAGTGGAAATTTTCATGATAACTGACTCGCGAAATTCGCGAAAATTACCATGTATACAGTATATCACTTATAGGGAAAGGCTAGAGCCTCTATTTTGTGAATTTAAAGATAAATCTATTGAATAAATCAACAACACAAATTTTACATAGTATTTAGAAGAACAATAAAGTTGAAGATTCAACTTCAGAGTAATATTGGCACAATAAACTTGGAATTGGTGAAAACGAGTGGAAGTTGATTTATAAATTACCTTTTGTATGCTTAACGGATACAAAGAGTAAGACTTTTCAATATAAAGTCAATACAAGATCATTGTTAACAAATTATACAAGGCTTTATGAAAAAGAAACTTCACACTTAGTCGTGTCCACATGGAGTTTCAAAACTCTGGAGTGTCGATCGGGGTTTTGACCGTGTGGACGCATTCGGAGTTTTAAACCTCCGGAGTGTTATCGGGGGTCTAGCAGAATTTTATCCCCCCCCCCCCCTAAAAAAAAACCTTGGTGGTGAAGCTGAAACCCGAGAATACTTGGGAGTGTTTTGGATAAAAAAATCCACCTGCAATAAAGATGTGTATGGCATCATCGCCACTCGACTGCAGGACTATGCATACCCTGCCCATTCTGAGTTGAAGGTAAAAGACAAAATAAAAGACTTAAAAAGAAACATATAAAGTTGTGGATGATAATGCAAACAGATCAGGGGCTGGAGCACCCCAAGTTAAGGTCACAACTTTTGATGTGTTGACTTCCTGTGTACACTCCGATGTGAGAAGCGGAGGTGAATGGGCACACGGGTGATTTCGGAGTTTCAGCCGTTTTGCGGACACAACGTGGAGTGAAGTAAACTAATTTGGATTTAATTTTCACCCCCGGAGTTACAAACCCTTGGAGCTTCATGGCCCTCTGAACACGACTAAAGATTTATGCAGCTTTTGTGGAATAGAGGCTGAAACGGTAAAAACACTTATTCACAGAATGTCAACATGCATGTGGCTTTTGGGAAGAATTTCTAAAATGGTAGCAAATAAAAATTTGACGCGAATCTCCAGTTGAAGGAAGGAGATATTCTGTTTGTGCTCATTGTACCCTCTTAAACCATTGTATTATGGCAAAACTGTCTTTGTATACATGCAGAAGGATCATGACACGGACCACGACATGTCCCTCCACGAAACTCGGACGTCATTTGTTATTTCGAACTTTTCTTTGACAATGACATACTGGTACACATCATCAGGAAGACAAATTGTCATGCCAGATGGTTTCTCAGACATGCAGACATAGTGGAATTGATAAAAGCCCATCCACATTCACGCTTTAATCATTGGCCCAAAAATGGACTGACCAAAGTACGTTTGACTTTGAAACAGTACTTGGGTCTTGCACTAAACATGGGCATTATTCACAAGAAGAAGTTGTCTGAGTACTGCTCGACTGAGCCATCACAGCGAACCCCTTTTTTTGGGGGAAACCATGGGACAAAAACTGTTCATGTTGATCGTGAGATTTCTGCACATGAATGATAATAGCACTGCAGTGGAGAGAGGAAAGGATGGCTACGATGCCTGGCACAAGGTGAGGCCCGTTCTTGATTGCCTGAATGCATCATTCAAACATTTTTACGTGCCATTGAGATATATGTCGATCAATGAGAGCATGATCGGGATGAAGAACAGAGTGATAATCATACAATACATGCCAAATAAGCGCCACGCAATGTTCGGTATGAAAAGTATGAAGTGTGCGACAGCAATGGGTACATAAATCTGAAGTCAATACGAGATCAGTGTTAACAAAATGCTTTACAAACTGAAAATTGTAGACACTGATTTATGCAGCTTTCTGGAATAGAGGCTGAAACAATAGAACACTTATTCACGGAATGTCAACATGCATGTAGCTTTTGGGGAGAATTTCTAAAATGGTGGCAAACAAAATTTGATGTGAATCTCCAGTTGAAGGAAGGAGATATTCTGTTTGGGACTTTTTTTTTGAGAAGTGCTCATTGTACCTTCTTAAACCATTGTATTATTATTGCAAAACAGTCGTTGTATACATGCAGAAGGAACGTGACACGAACCACGACATGCCCCTCCAGGAAACTCGGACCCCATTTGTTATTTCAAACTTTTCATTGACAATGATATGCTGGTACACATCGTCAGGAAGACAAATCGTCATGCCAGATGGTTTCTCACACATGAAGACATAGTGGAATTGATAAAAGCCCATCCGCATTCACGCTATCATCGTTGGCCAGAAAATGGACTGAACACAGTACGTTTGAAACAGTACTTGGGTCTTGCGCTCAACATGGGCCTTATTCACAAGAAGAGACTGTCGGAGTACTAGTCGACTGAGCCATCACAGCCAACCCCCTTTTCGAGGGAAACCATGGGACAAAAACTGTTCATGTCGATTGCTAGATTTCTTCATCTGAACGACATCAGCACTGCAGTGGAGAGGGGAACGGATGGCTATGATGCCTGGCACAAGGTGAGGCCCATTCTCGATCGCCTGAATGCATCATTCAAACATTTTTATGTGCCATCGAGATATGTTTCCATCGACGAGAGCATGATTGGAATGAAAGACAGAGTTGTATTCATACAATACATGCCAAATAAGCACCACGCAAAGTTTAGAGTAGAAAAAAAGAGTACGAATTGTGCAACAGTGATGGGTACACTTTACATGTCCAGTTGTACGCAGGCAAGGAGCTTGATGTTGACAGCTCCGAAGGGCAGGCTCATGGAGTGTTTATGAAACCGAGGGATAAAGAACAGAGTTGTATTCATACAATACATGCCAAATAAGCACCACGCAAAGTTTAGAGTAAAAAAAAAGTACGAATTGTGCAACAGTAATGGGTACACTTTACATGTCGAGTTGTACGCAGGCAAGGAGCTTGATGTTGACAGCTCCGAAGGGCAGGCTCATGGAGTGTTTATGAAACCGAGGGATGAAGAACAGAGTTGTATTCATACAATACATGCCAAATAAGCACCACTCAAAGTTTAGAGTAAAAAAAAAGAGTACGAATTGTGCAACAGTAATGGGTACATTTTACATGTCGAGTTGTACGCGGACAAGGAGCTTGATGTTGACCACTCCCAAGGTCGGGTTCATGGAGTGGTTATGAAAGTGATGTAGAACTACAAGTTGCTGCGATAGGGCTACCACCTCTTCAGGGACAATTTCTTTTAAACCACGACTTGCTCAGGTATTGCTTCAGAACAACACACTCCAGACTGGAACTGTGCAGGCAAATTCAAGAGGTCTATGTCCAGATATTGCAAATGCCCGTCTTGGTATCGGTGAAACAAAATATGCCAGAAAGGGAGCAATGGTGGCGGTAGCTTTCCATAAGAAAAAAGACACAACGCAAATCAGTCATTGTGATGTCAACTGCACACAATGCTGGAAACTCTGTCGTCCAGCAAATGCAGAGACAATAAAAACGGATCCCTAAGTTACCCACGGATATGAACTTTTGTGATTCGTCACGTTATGCTGCCCTCGGTTACCTTGACAACGTACTGGATAACCTACCAGCAGGATTCGGGGTGGCAGTGGGAATTCACCCAATATACGCAGGGACTACGTCCCAGCAAGATTGGAAGAACTTGCGTTCAGCCCTTGCTGATCCTAGAATTGTTGGAATATCGGAGGTGGGGTTGGACCATTCCACCGACGACTCTTTGTGGGCGGCTCAAATGACGCTCTTTGAGCAGATTTTGACGCTGTCCACAGGGAGTGTCCTTGTCCTCTGCCTCCGAGGCTCCGACGGCTCCAAGTGGGGGGAAGAATCAATCCCCCGGTCAGTCCACAAGCTGGCGCGTGACACCATTCGTCGGCTATGTCTGGCCCAGCAGAGGATACACCTCCACTGCTTCATGGACTAGCCGGACATGGTCAACGAGTGGATGTCCACATTTCCCCACGCATACTTTGGTCTCACTGGAAATGTGAGTTACTTACCAGGGGATTGGGGCCCCACTGAAACGAATGGGCATACAGTCCATTCCTGATGACCTCCTTCTTATCGAGACGGACGCCGCCTACCTGCCTGTAGGCCCCTGTCACGATTGGCACGACCAAACGTTTATCGGGGACGTCGGGCAGGTGGTGGCGCAGATTTAAGGTGTTTCCCTCCAATTTTGATATGGAGATAAGTGAAGTTGACCTTGTCCAAGATATTCAGTCTAATAGCATAGAGAGATAGCCACAATGAAAAGACAATATGTGTTCTTGACCGAATCAGCCACGATGTGACTTAGAATGATCAGCATACACCCCAATTTAAGAAAACAAACTGGTACAAGACTATTCCGAGGCTTGAATGGGATGGAGAGAGCAATGAGGGAAATGATGCTGCATTTTGCCACACTTGTTGACAAGCTAAAATGCAAAAAAAAAAGGTTTCATAACCTGGAAAAATTCTTCCCAGAAATTCCTGTATTAAACATGAAAAGAGTGAAGGTCATCAACTGCTGAGCTACAAGATGAGCAAACTTTGGCAGGGTGAGAATGCTCAAAGACTAGACACTAAAACACAAGGAGAAATTATAAAATCACACACAAACTATATTCAGTCCAGAGGATGTACAGTACATGCAGGGCCATGCACTGGCAGTGATGTGGTTGTGGTTTGGGCCAGGGTTGGGTCTCTCCGAGTCCTTCCTCCTAAGAGGACCACACTTGCAGGGATCCCTGCAAAAGAGTGGTCCTATTAGGAGGGAGGATATTAAGAAAGCCTACTCACACCATGTCCATTGGGGAGAATTAAGTGAAATTTCCTTCCGGTGGTTCATAATCACATGAGCATCTCAGAGCAGCAGTTATTTACTCAGTGGAAGACAAGCCGATTTTTTAATTCAATCTGAAGAACCAAATATCTATTGTAGTATGCAGTACTGGTGACTGGGATTCCTTGAAGTCATGATCATTGACATGACCTGCAACAAGTAGGCCCTAATTAACAGCAGGGGCTTCTACCCTCTTTGTTTTGTTTGTTTTGTTTTTGTTCTTTGTTTTATGTTTATGATATGGAATAAAGTTGGCCTATATACCCAGCAAAACCATTTCCCACAAGGAGTTATTTCTTGTCTGTACCATTCCCTCACATTTGGTAGTACGGATGGGGTACGGTTGGATAAGTTCAACACTGTGAACATTGTTGGATAGGCCGAGAGAAATTAAAAGAAAACGGGTCAAATGAAGAGGGTAGGAGCATGGCAACCCTGGAGGAGATGGGGGATGTGTATCAGGACACATAGAAACACGTCATCCGGTCTAGTATGTTCCAGTATCGAGGGTCACCCTGCTGGGGTAGAACTCTTCTGGCCCAGTAAATGCCCACGGCAGAGAATAACATGTTCCGACATTTCCAAGATGAAACCTTTGAAGCCTGGAGAGGATGAAAAATTCTGCAATTTTGTCAACATCATTTGCAGAAGCTTCAACTGTTTGAACGAGATAGGGAGAGCCAACGATATGAATAACAATCACATGTTAGCGCTCATTGAGAGAAAGATGTGTGTCGATGATCGAAGATTGTGGTTTCGAAGCCAAGACGGGGTTTCGATCAACACCTACTATGGAGTCACTTCTACAATGGATGGAAGTGGAATTGAAAGCGAGACTCAGGTCATCAGCGCCGGTGAGAAATGACGCCAGCATAGCCAGTGGTGCTGTTAACCAGATCTTAACAACGCCAACAAAGAATGAGTACTGGTGTTGGGTGACATTTGTAAATCCAATGCGGTCATATGGGTTTGCAACTATCCCTGGAACACAGGAGGATGTCTCCCTTTACTGTTAGAAATAATCCCCCAAAATACCACAGAGGTGTCAGAGACGGCGAGGTCATAGAATTAGAATTGGTATTTAGCAGGCATGGACTACGAGACAAAAAGGTGACAGGCCCGAATTGGAGCATTGTTCAGGGGCACAAACTTGCCAAGGACCGACGTGCTGGTCGCCCCAATCGTTGAGGACGCCGACGATGACCTTTGTGGTCGTCGAGGTGAAGGAGGTGTTCTGTCGGATGACTGGCTGGAAAAAGCATGGGAGAGCCGTCATGAAGTAACAGGTCCACTCCTCTCCCAGCAAAACTGTTTCCTACAAGGAGTTATTTCTTGTCTGTACCGTTCCCTCACACAGACACCACTGGGAACAGCAACAAACACCAGACACTAACAAGAGGGCCAGGGAGGAGGAAAGTGTAGTTCTATTCATGGGTAGATAAAGAATGTAAAGGAAAAGAAATGGTCTACTCTAAACTGTACGTGTGACTGAGAATCTGTGGAAATGCAAGCTACCCCGAGTTAATTCCAGACATGTTAAAAGCATGCTATTGTAGGACTATTATTTTCTCACTTGTGACTACCTCACTTGTGACTACCTCCCTTTAATTTATATTTAGTTTACCACGCTATCAGCCATTTTGGTTACCATGCATTGCCTCATGCCTCATCCTCATTTTTACGTTCGTTCAAATGAAACGATTATATTTCAAGATCTTTTATAAGTTTTTAAGGATATATTTGTTTGAATATTCTCCAAAAAAAAAAAAAATTATTTACAAATATGTGTTTATCACAATAGACATTGACACCAATATAATTTGAAACCAAAAAGTATTTATTTCCTTTGAAAGTGATTGCTTGGATATTATCTTAGGTTTGTGTATATATAGATGTCAAAAAAAATCTGGTAGTACTTAAAATTAATTTTGTTTGTGTTTTAAAATTGAGGACAACTTTTGTGGAGGAGAAAGTTTATGTAGGACTATTATTTTCTCACTTGTGACTACCTCCCTTT
>JZLH01S0118939.1:17568-30562 GCA_001188425.1 Eucidaris tribuloides
AAGAAACGTAGCACGTGTATGCTGCAGTATCGAGGTGATTACAACATCAACTTTCTCAATTAAAATAAATCTCTCAAATTTACAGGTTATTTTGTAGAGGAAATCTTAGTTACGTAGGTGAAAAGTGGATTTTTGTAGGGTCATACATTGGTTTGTAGGCGAAAATTTGGTTATTGAGGTGTAGGGGAAAAGTGGTGTCCATAGGGGAAAATATGCATGCGGCGTAGGGGGAAATTAAAATTTTGAGTGGCAGCCCTGATTATTATCCTATGCATCAAGAGGAGCATTGACTGAGAGGCGACGCATTGGCAAAGCCGCGGTGTAGAACCACCAATGCTTCAAGTGAAACTGTCGCCTCTTTCGCTAAATTTAGATCCGTTTCTCCCCTGATTTTACAAGCCGGGGACTCGATATGAGTAGACATATGAAAAGTCAGTTTAATTTGATGAACAAATTTTCCGAGCGCTGTCTGCAAATAAGTTTGAAAGTAACGGGCATGGCCTGCAGACTTAATACCTCCTTGTAGTTTCAAATTAAATTGTCCCGTAGGGAGTGAGGAGAAAGTGGATGTATGTCACAAACCCGAGAAAGCTTGTAAATTGAAAACATTATTGGGAGTTGTGGTTTGCTTACACTTTAACAATAACACGATATACTTGTATTTTTCAAGATTATGGTCCATGTTTTCATACAGTCACTACATAATGGGCCTCTTTTGTTTCCAAATCCATGTTTCGCAAAACTTGCTATATTCTAACGCGGAAACAGCATTTTGCACAAAAATGAAAAAAATCATGCCTGAAACTCCCCCCAAAGTAAATTGTATTAATATTTATTGAATAAACGTGAACTAATTTACCCCCAAAATGGCTAATAAAGTCAAAGAAATCATGCAATACATGTAAATTATGTCCCTAAACCCGAATCAAAACCCCCATGGGCCTAGTAAGCTTGACATTATTTGTGATTTTTTTTTTCAAACAAAAATTCAAGTCAGAAAATTGCAATTTTACAATTTGTAAAATGGAGAAAATCAGAATTTGATATAAATTGATAAAATGGAAAACTTTGGTTTTTAGGTTAAAATCTCCCTGATTGAAACATGTGAATATTGGCCAGCCACTGTGGATACACATGGCAATCCCAGTTAAGACCACAGTCCATCAACATCAAACTGCAATCATGCAGTAAAGATCACACCTGTTCCTGTGCATGGCCAATATACCACTTATCTCGTTAGTTGCATTCCTGGCACTGAAGGTCATGTGACATGATCATGTGACTGCATTCACATGTGAGCCACTAAAAACGAAAGGTCCACAACCGCTGTGATATATCAAAACAATATTTAAGAATTATGGACCAAGACATGTGACATTCGTGAGCATGTGACTTAAGTCACATATGACCCAATAACGATATAAATGTATTCCAGAGATGCCATGCTGTACAGGAAAAATTAATAAATAAAAAAAAAAATGTTGTGAATTACAGATTTCCACAGAAATTGAGTAATAAATGTGCATGAGATCATGGGTAGGCCTTTAACAATTCTTTGGATCGTGGACTATTATGCATCTGTTACATTTTCCATTTCATTTGTGACCGCCCAGCTCCAAACCAATAAAAAGTCGCAGATTATGATTCTCTGTAACAGACCAAAATATGTCATTTTGGTTGACCAACTCAAATTTTCAAAGTTTGTCTAATCTGAAAGAGTAATCTTTTCTCTTTCTACCGCCAAAATTTGGTGACTTAAAATGAAACTAAAACCGAGATATTGGCAGTTTTTGTGGACCACATTTTTTCGGACATGTGCATTCGCATGGCGCACCTGAGTGGACATAATCTTTAAATCCTCTTTTCTCCCTTTTCTGTGAAACTGCACCTACTAACTCTCTTGTGTTTCAATCACTTTTTGAATACATTAGGATGGTCCAATTTTAACAAGTTATATATCATTTTAAAGCTTAGAGCTTATTCTTTAAAACTATGAAGAAAAGTGAAAATTAATTTTGGCCCACTTTTTGTGGGTTTTGAGCTGGGCGGTCACATTTGTTGTCAGAAATATACACTAGGCCACTGCAAGGTATTCATCAAACCATATCAATACAAATCGGAGGTCGTACCCCCCCCCCCCCCCATCCGACAAAAGGGCATAACTAACATTTTGGTGTTTTGGAGATATTGAGCAAAATGTATTTTGTTCAACATGTAATCCCTATTCAGTGTCCTTTTAACAAGCGGATTATGAAACAAAGGGACACTTTTTTTTGTTCTTGCATGTTTAACATGATGTACTGAGTCCCCTACACTGTATACATGTAACTCAATTTTGTAAAAAAAAAAATAGTACAGTTATGCCCTTTTGTCATGGGGGGGGGGGGGCAGTATAGCGTAGACACAAACAACATCCACAGTCATCAACAAATAGAATATATCAAAAGCAATTTCAAGCAACAACGTAATTCACTTGTAATTATAGAATGCAAGAAAAAATGTGCACTTTCCCATAAATTATGAATTGCAAGAAGGAGTGAAACAGGGCAGTTGTAAATTTGTCATGTGAATCTTAATTACTAGCTCTTACTCCAAGAAATGCCAACAGGTGGCTCTAGAATTATGGAAAGTAGATGTACATTTACTTTTACCCCAGTGTCACTTATATAACCTGTTGGAGACTAAGAATGAGATATCTCGGGCTGGGGTATGTGGAAACCCTGTGTTAAATTGAAATTAAATCTTCTCCAATGGTTTAAAAGTTTCTACATCACGGCTCATCACGGATAGGAAGATGTGTGGGTGGGAGTGATGAAGGAGTCATCATAGCCTTGCCTCTTTCCAAGAAAAGTGAAAAACACTTGATTTATCTTGTGCAAGATGCAGTGTGACTCAGAAAAGAGGAGCAATTTGGCCATAGATCATCGCCTAAATATTTACAAACCTCAGATAAGGTACCACTCGGCGATATTAAGCCGACTATCGTGACTCATCAGTATGGTTCCTCTTGTATACACAGTCATGTTAGCGTTCCTCATTTGGTAGGATAATGGCGGGAAATGGGATGCAGACACAGATTCGGGCCGGTAATAACGAGGGAAGAATTAAATGAAAGATCCGTGACTTGGAGTTGAGTGGATGATGAATGATGTGAAGGAAGATGGCCGGTTGTTGGGTCAGTGAATTGATAATGCTGAGGAATGGATGAAGGACACTTGCCAATTATGACACTTAAGATGGCATGTTGCATCCTCATCATCTTCTTCTCTTTCTTCTTCTTCATCATCTTCGTTTTTTTCTTCCTCTTCTTCGTCTTCGTCTTCTTCTTCTTCTTCTTCTTCTTCTTCCTCCTCCTCCTCCTTTTTGTCATCTTCATCTTCTTCACCTTTGCCTCTTAATCTTCTTCCTCATCTCCTAATAATGAGGGAGGAATAAAATGAAAGATCTGTGACTTGGAGTTGAGTGGATGATGAATGGCGAGAAGGAAGATGGTCGGTTGTTGGGTCAGTGAATTGATAATGCTGAGGAATGGATGAAGGACACTTGCCAATTATGACACTTAAGATGACCTGTTGCATCCTCCTCATCTTCTTGTTATTCTACTTCATCATCTTCTTCTACTACTACTACTTCTTCTTCTTCTTCTTCTTCTTTTTCTTCTTTTTCTTCTTCTTCTTCTTTTACTTCTCCGTTGTCATCTTCATCATTTTTCTTCTTTTTCTTATTCTTCTTCTCCTCCTCCTCCTCCTTTAACCCGTTGGAGACTAAGGACTAGTTAACTCGTGTTAGGGTCTATGGAAAATTTGTGTCATCGTGAAATCAAATCGCTTCCAACGGGTAAATGGCAGGAAATGGGAAGTAGACACAAATTTGGGCTGGTAATAATGAGAGAGGAATTGAATGAGAGATCTGTGCCTTGAAGTTGAGTGGATGATGAATGACAAGAAGGACGATGGCCGCTTGTTGGGTCAGTGAATTGATAATGCTGAGGAATGGATGAAGGACACTTGCCAATTATGACACTCAAGATGGCCTAGCCTGTTGCATCCCCCTCCTCCTCCTCCTCCTCCTCCTCCTTATCATCATCATCTTCTTCCTCTTCTTCTTCTTCTTCTTCTTCTTCTCCTTTTTTCGTCAGTTTCTTTTCTTTTCGTGCTTCTTTTCCTTCTCCTCGTGCTCCTTCTTCTCCTCCCCTTTTAAAGGTTAAAAATTTTCTCCCTGATGCAACAGATTACTGTAGTTTCAGGGTATCAAACCTGCAGACTACAAATCAAAATGGAATTCAGCATTCAAGGCAGATAGTCACAGTCAAGGAAATACAATATCACGTGTGCACACTCACAAAGCAAATTGATTGGCATGGCTACAGGATGACAATATTAGGAAAATGATTTCACAGATGTCACAATTAACACATAGACAAGCAAAAAAAACCCCACAATTTATCACATGACAAGGCACAGGTAACAGTACATGTAAAATTTATGTACAGAGTGTACGCATAAACATAATTATACATTATTATTATTCTTTGATAGATATGTCCATATGTATGGATTATCATTTAAATCAACTGAGTAACTTTGTACTAAAGGAAAGAAAAAGACAGAAAGAAAGTAATTAAAAACCTGTACAGATATGTCATACCCGCCAACCAGTATGATTTTTCCAGGGCAGTTCTGGTCTTATTACAGTTATTAGGCGGTACGGTAAACAATAAAAAGGTTACATAATTAAAAAGAATGAGATTAGAGTGCGAATAAGACAAATATTTGAAACAGCTAAACAAAGGTTTTCTTATGAGAAAAAAAACATGAGTAAAACATACCTTTTGTTCCATCACTCACTAGTGAATGTAAACACATCATTTCCATTACAATTTGGGCATTGTATTAAGATCACTGTAGTAACCAAGGCATTTGGTTTCATTTATTTTGGTCATTCATGGTCTATTCTTATTATAATCTACGTTTTTGCTGTTTAAGGCACCGCCTAGTAACTGTAATAAGGACAGAACTGCCCTGGAAAAATTGTACTGGTTGGCAGATATGATATGTAAGGAAAGGGGGAAAAAACGAAAGGAGGTATATTAATAATAAAAATGAATTTGAAAAACTCTAGTTTAATATGGATAAAAGGATGTTTAATGTTATAATTTTACGTCATTTTGTTTGTCTTCCTACAGTTACAATGTATGCATTTTTGCATATGGTCAAACAGGGGCAGGGAAATCATATACCATGATGGGCAAACAGGAACCTTCTCAACAGGGTATTATACCACAGGTGAGTGTTCTTATCGTTTAAATGATAATAATGATAATGTCTTACAGTATTTACCCAGGGTAGCCACTTCAGTCAAAGAGACTGCACTACCAGCAGGCCCTGCATAGCATATGTAAATGTTATTATTGCCCTTCCCTGCTCTAGAATGCTGTGTGCCTGGCTAGAAGCAGAAGGTACCATGATTAAAAGTCTTTGGTATGACCCGGCTGGGCCTCGAACCCGTGACCTTCTGGACCTGAGATTGCCACTCAAACCATCACGCCGGTTTAGCTATGTTGTGTCTGACTTCCAGCTTCCATATTGCTAATACAGCGGTCAAAGATCATTGCATTTATTTAAGAAATGTTTGCTGAATGTCTGTATGTTTACTTGTGTTGCACAATTTTTTCACTGATATTCTGTGTTTTAGAATATCACTCATAAGTGCCACTTGCAAAATGTTATTGGCTGTCTGATACAATTGCATGTAACTTCCTGAACATGTTAACTGAGCCTTTGCAAGACAAGAATATTTTGTGATATTCCATTAAAACTTTTGAAGTCCTTATTTCATTAACTAATGGCTGAACAAGATGCACAATATGTACTTTGAAAACTTTACATGTAAGTGAAATTTCCGCAAAAGCATATAATACTGTCTGGGATGGTTTGCCACATCTGTGTTATGTAATATTTGCTTTCACAGAAATTTAATAAATAAATAAGTACATAAATAAATGAAGAAAGAGATTAGATAGATAGATAGATAGTTTAGATAGATAAATTAGATACATTCTGTAGAGAGAGAGAGATAAGATAGTAAGATATATAGATATATGGATTAATAGATGGACAGATGAAAATAAAATAAATATATTCTTATTTAAATCTAACAGATTCATGAAAACATTAACTTACAATCAGAATTTAATGATTTGTGTTCTTCCCTCTCTTCCAGCTATGTCAAGAATTATTCGATCGCATCAACCTAAACTCGGATCCCAACATGCAGTACTCGGTGGAGGTGAGCTACATGGAGATCTACTGTGAAAGAGTTCGCGACCTCCTCAACCCCAAGAATCAGAAGAACCTCCGGGTCAGAGAACACCCCCTCCTCGGTCCCTACGTAGAAGATCTGTCCAAGTTAGCGGTGACCTCATACAACGATATATCTGACCTCATGGATGAGGGTAACAAAGCAAGGTAACCTTTCACTCCCTGAGAGGCAAATTTGGCCACCTTCTAAAGTCACAACTCCACCAACCCAGAATGAATAAATAGATAAATGAAAGATGTTTAAAATTTTTACAGTTAGTATGAAGTTGCGTAATAGGTTTTTAAAATTGTCTAGATAGCAGTAAAATACTTTCTTGGTCGTTGAAAACAATTTGATTTTGCTTTAACACGCATTTCCCATAAACCTGTCGGGTGAGATATCTAGTGTGTACAGTCTTCAATGGGTTAAACTCTATAAGAAGATGTATGGACCCTGAAACTCTCCTTAATTGCATCAATTTCATTTTTGATAAATATTAAAGCTTCATCTATCTACATGTAAGTGTAGGTAAGATGTGTCATAGTTTGATTAATTAAAGTTTTTCTTTGTATTGTTAAGATTGAGCAAGTAGTACTTTGAAAACGTGTGGCTAAATACTATCATACATATTATAGGCAACCAGCATATTCACATGGTTTGCATCAATTTCTCAAGCAGATTCTGGATGAGTTCAACTTTAACCCGTTTGAGACTAAGTAGGAGTTATCTTGTGTTGGGGTCTATGGAAAATGCAGGTTATAGCAAAATCCAATCGTCTCCAACGGGTTAATACCAATAATACAGTTGACTCTTGGTGTGATACTTACAAGGACTTTAAGATCAGCTGGCTGCTGAGAGAAATCTGATTATCCTAAATGGGATTACCTCCGATGTGCCATAGATTTCCTGAACTGTTGTGAGCCTTGCTGCTCTAGTACATGTATGCTGTAGGCTTAAAGGGAACTTCTAGGTCTGCAGCAAATTGCTTTGATCAGAAGCAGAAAATGTTTACACACACCAATGAAAATTGGAGAAAATCTCTAAATATAAGAATAAAGATGTGAATATTTGAAAAGCCAAGTTAGCACTTTAGGTGCTAGCGGCACACTGGCTCACCCACGGATAACCTCAATGAGGTACATTTACTATCGGCGCACCGGTTCGCCAAGAAGACAGTCAATACCATATACTTTAACTCAAAAGATAAATATCACTGATATTCCTACCAATGAAATTTCTCATAAAATGAAGACACATTAAACCAACTTAATCAGTAAAAATGTTTTGTCTGTGTAGCATTTGGGATTTTACAAGAAATTGTACATTTTTGAAAGGTTATACGTATAAGTGCACAAGTATTCAGTCTCTGGTTAGCACATATACACTGTAGATTTTTAGCCCAGTACCCAAAGTGTTAAGGTCATTGCAAACTTGACAATATTGTGAAATTCACTATAAAGCATCCTTCGATTTTGATTTGTATACAAAATATCACTAAATGTAAAGTTTGTTCTGTCTTTCAGCCTGAAAACCATTACTTTATCTAGAAACAATTATGGAGTACTGAAATGAGGGAATTTTTTTTCATTTTTTTTTTCAGAGAAAATGAAAAAAATGTATCATTTTTATGTACAAATCAACCTAGTACTGCTCATATAGAACATTGCATAGTTGCTTATTTGTACTGATTGCTGTTTATGCTGAATATTTCACTGCACATGGTTTTATTTTTGTGAATTTCGCGACTGGACAAATACAAAATTTTCGCTTCCTGATATACACTGTAGATGTACCTGTTCAGAGTGAACGCAAATGCAATGAAAGCACGAAAATAAACTCTCGTGAATTCCTCGCCTTGAAGGAAAACTTGTGTAAATGTAAATATGAAATATGTTGTGTACAGTATATGAGTCACAAAAAAAACTTACTTCATTTTCATTATTCTCACATTTCAATTATTCTCGAAAACAGAACCGTAGCTTCCACTAACATGAATGAGACGAGTAGTAGATCGCACGCAGTCTTCACAATAGTATTCACGCAGAAACGGCACGACGTCGAAACGAACATGTGTACAGAGAAGGTCAGCAAGGTCAGTCTAGTCGACCTGGCGGGCAGCGAGAGGGCCGATTCGACGGGAGCGAAAGGTGTGCGGTTAAAGGTGAGAAAAGCTTTGCCAAGTTATCCCATATTTTCATCACATACTTATACCATTACAGGTCTAATTCACCAATGTTCCCAGTTCATAGAATCTGAGGTACATAATCTTTCATGCTATATCTGTCTTTGATATGGTCTGAAAATTGAACCCTGAAAAAAATGTATTTCAAAACAATCATTTAGTGCTTTAAAAGAGTGAAAATCTATGAGTACCCACCTTTGCCATTAAAAACATTAAAAGTATCCCCTACCAAAACCAATATTAGTTTCCTTTTCCATATTTTAAAATTGTATGAACCTGTTGATATTGAGCTTCCAAACTTACATAGTGATGAACATGAACACCTTTCAAAATAAGAAAATTTACCTGCAAAAAACAAGTTGAAAAATAAACATGATGTACATGTACATGTAGAAAACATTACAAAATTACCTCCTCTCCCCTACCCCCTAAAAAATTAGAAATATGCATTATAAACAAGTAAAGGAGGTGGGCCCAAAAAAATTTCAATAAAAAATTATCTAAAAAGACGTCTTCATTCAAATGGAGGTCATGGTACATGGTAGCCTTTGGCATTTTCTTGGTGCAGTGTGTTCTAATAACATGTTCGGTAGATTTGTATGTTGTCACAGTCAAAAGAAAAACAAAAATGTTATTACGTCAAAACATGGCCCTCTAGGACGTAAAATGTGAGCCCTGCAATTATATGTTGCATGGCCAAATGCTAATCGAGGTGAGGGGAGTTTCAAGGTACATTTGACTCTATGCTGTGCATATACCTGTACATGTAGTATGTGAGTATGCACATACATACACACACACACATACACACACACACACACACGCACAAACACATACACACATACACATACACACAAGTACACACACAAACACACACACACACACAACACACACACACATACACACACACCCACACACCCACACACACTCATACATAATTATAAAGACTGCCAAACGTGGATACTTTCCATTTTGGTTTCATGATCGCATGTTTTACTGCATACCGAAGACATACACACCCAAATTTTATACAGAAACCATGGATAAAATGTGTGTAGTTTGTGTTGATTACATTTTAACCGTGGACGCATCCCAATCCTATACACACCCTCCGCAACCGAGGACATACACATCTGAATTTTATATGGAAACCGTGGACAAAATGTGTATGTGTGTGATTTACTACAGCCTAACTGTGGACCTACCCCTACCCCTATGCATGTTCTCAAAACATTATTCCCTGTACGTTCACTATTTCCAATCAATTAGCTTGTGGTAGGGAACAGTGGACTGCCCACGGTTGACAAATGTCCACGTTTGCACGCAAAAATTCTGATTAATGCGCGATTGACAGCATTTAAAAATGCACACACACACAATATAGACATACAATAGACACACACACACACATACACACATACACATACACACTATGCACAAAATACACACACACATATTGTACAGGCAGACACAAAAATCACGAGAGATGTCTATATTTATTGCAAGTGAAAAGGGCAAAGGTACGTGGAGAGGAATGCATGATTACGTCTTCGCCGCAATTTAGGCATGCACAAAGGTACGTCTTAAAAGAGGCCTTTTTGCACAGCAAGTGGGTCATAGTATAATGGAAAAGTTGAATATTCCAGCAGCATACAAATCTGCATTCTGCACTCAGTGAAGCATACTCTAAAGAATTGATTTCTTAGCTTTCAGCATGCTTTCGTCAGATGTAAAAAAAAAAAACTGACCTGACATATATTGTGTGAAAATTTCTTTCTAGCAAAATAGACAGCAACTGTTCATTCTTTATATTTGGGACTGTGCTTCATATTCTGGAAATGGGTTAGAAAAACATTGATAACTGTTAATAAGAATAATCTGTAAATTTAATGACCTGATTTGACAAATTGACACAATTTTCTTTTTCAGTGGGGGGGGGGGTGGCTCCATTTGGAATTTTTGCCCAACTAAAATGATGGCCAAATTCATTTACACTTACATTTCAAGACTCAGTTGATTTAATTAATGCTTAATCATTGTTTCACTTTTAAGTTGTACATGTATCTCTTGAATCAACTGCAAATGTGCTAGCTCATTATTTCTTAACACATGTAATAGAGATGTCTGCTAATTGAACACTTAAATAAAAATCACATTTCATTATAAATTTTTTGGTAGATTTGGTGTTAATTGCCATGTCTGGGGTGACAATAGCATAGCAAAAGTATAATAAAATCTGTCGTGACTGCCCAAAACTATATTACATGTAATTTGGCTGGAAAGAATAATTCAGAACATTTTAAATCCACCATCAAATTCCTTTCAGTGGGTCTTTTACTAAACACTTGGGTCACTGTGCGTTCAAAATTACTTGGATTTTGGTGCAATTTATTAATTTAATTTAATAATTAATAACAACAAACCACTATGCTTGCCATGCACAAGATAAAATATAAAAAAATTAAAAAACAGTTACCATCATACAATCAACAAGACACACCTGGGTTTGGAATGTTCTCTGCTTCTCTAGATTCTTCATAAACAAAATTCCAATCCGTGCAATGTACACTAAACACCTGTGTTTGGTATGTATAGATTCTCTAGTACCCAGACTCATAAACAAACTCAATATACACTAAACACCTGTATTTGGTATGTGGGTTTCTTTTCCGCTACATGTATCTCCAGCATAATTACGTAAAGGTAACAAATACCTGCATTTCGGAATATTTACATGCATGTGGTGTACTTCCAGTATGCTTCACTCATTTGATAGGAAACTCAACTTTTAAATTACAATTTTATCATTTTTCCAGTGTGTTTGTCTGTTTGAAGACCAAAAATTCGCACCAAAATGCGAGTAATTTCGATTTTCGAATGTGAATTGACCCGAGTGTTTAGTAAAAGCCTTCGGTGGATCCCTTTGCCTGCCCAACTGTTGCGCAACAGAAACAACATCTCCAGCGAGTATAGGATACACTCATTTTATGTTGTTTCTGTCACAGTAGGCTAGTATCACTGCACAGCCACCTGTATGCCCTGGTTGCAGAGGTGTCAACTCTGGGAGGGGAGGAATGTGATAGATAAAACAAGCCAGAGCTCCACGCACAAATCAATAAGCCCACAGTTAGCATATCCCCTGCAAAAATAATCAATTGAGTGGAAAAACATGGGGGTGAAGGATGGAGGATGTATGTGCATGTACATTTAACACATACATCTGTATCTGCAGGTATGACCTTTTTGTTGATACAAGTCGCAAGTTACGTCTCATGAATATGAGAAATAAGTCGAGCTATGTGGAAATTTGTCAAAATTAATATTCTTAATACCCTTCTGTTAATTTCTTCCTGATGTAGCTCATTGAAATGAATTTGTATATCTTACAAGGTAATTTTAAGGAAGAAAATTCAATCCGGGATGTGTTTTTATGTGAATAAATGAGATAAAATTCTATTCAATTTTAGAGTGCCGGTGTAAGCTGTGGCATTTGATTTAATATTCATGGGATTCACAGCTCTTTCATGTTTGTTTACAAATTCTGGAAACCTGTTGCTATGAGATTTTGAAAGAAAGATTGAGAACTAATTAACTGTACAAGTACAGAGTGACCCAAATTGAAGAACTCTACACCTCTTCATCCAGGACTTTGAAAACAAGATGGGTATTTCAATTTATGCTTTAGTTGAAGGACGACTGCAGACATGAACTATTGTATCATCTTTTGTTATTCAACCAGAAGGCACTCAGACATAAACCCATTGCCTCCAACGTTCTGTAATTCCTGTGGAGTAAACACATGATACATGTGGTTCCTGTAGTCAGACGGGTTAACATCTACACCTGAAATAAGCCAAAATAAAGAAACACAAAGATCATTCACTTTGTAATACCATGAAGAATAAAAGAATGACCTTTTTACCTCTACAATACAAATAAATTTGTCACTATTGCACACATTATATGTCAGTTATTGTATCAAATCCTACAGTAATGCAAATTAATTTGTGACTATTGCATACAGTGTATGCCAGTTATCATTGTATAAAATCCTGCTGCTGATGCAGTTTCCTTTGACTTCTGTTTGGGTTTATCCAAACTTTTGATTAATACGTAATTTCCCAGGTGAAATAGAATCCTTCTAAAGCAAACATGGTCAGTTAAACAAACAGTATTTTAACCTCAGGTGCCTGACCCAATGCTTTGAGTTTAAACAATTAGATTGTTGCTTTGTTTGTGTTGTCACTTTGCCATGGGAGCAAATTTGTAAAATGATATCGGCAACTGTAATGTCCATCCACCAGCAGATTGTGTTATTTCCCCTGCCCCTTCCTTCTCTTGCCCCTTATCCCCCACCCCCCCCCATAGTCTATCCCTCAGTATACGAAACTGTCCATGTTGTGTCTACCAAAAGGATGCTCAAAGAGATGATGATGACAATGATGATTTATGGGTGGCAAACGAGAAGTTTAGTTTTTAGCTCATCCGGCCCGAAGGGCCCGATGAGCTTAT
>JZLH01S0118939.1:57923-84109 GCA_001188425.1 Eucidaris tribuloides
TTAATATAACAAAAGGTTCACCAGCATGTGAAACATGAACAGTAAAATATAAAGTGCTATAACAACATAACACGAGCATCTTACAATTATCAGCTTAGCTATGCATACACGGAAATTCAGTACATGAAATAGCTAGAGAGAAACAACTAGAGTTCAGTAAATGAAAATACACTGTACTTTACTTTTTGTTTTCATACTTAAATTATCTCTTGCCAAAATCACTTGACAATGGTTTTGATAGAGAATAAATTTATAACTATATAATCAATACATAGCAGAATACCAATACTATCGATACTGTACATGTATCCCACATTTCAGAAACACTGTTAAATATGCTGGACCAACTTTGTGGAATGTTTGTCTGTGAGTTTTGAAATGTAGCCATCAGCTCTTTTAACTTTTTAAGAAAAGGTGTAAACACATCTGTTAAATGCAATTAACATTTCTTTTCCATTCTGATCTGTGTACTGAAATAGGACATTGTGCTTGCGACTGCCCGCTTTTATTCTGTGATGTTTCATTGTTAGTTTTTCTGTTTTCTGTGCTTCTGTATTTCATTTGTAAATTATTTTAAATGTATTTTTCGACTCTGGGGATCAACCGATTGGACGAGGCTTGTAAGTAGCCTATTTGTTGTTCCCTCCACTCCTGTAATGCACATGTATATTGTAGTCTTGCCACTGTCTGTATTATGTTTTGTTTGTAACAGTTGATTGTGGATGTAAAGTTTAGTATTGTATCTTTTAATCAGATTGTGGAATAAACTGAATTTGGATTTTAAATATGCATTATAGTCTACCTCCTATCCTCCCGTCGCCTTACGTTCAGAGAGTCGTGCAGTCCTACGTAGTGTAACGTCGAGTGGAATGAATGCAACATTGCATGCACTAAAATTGTGCTTGCACATCGTTAAGATGTGCTTGGCAATCCATTAGCATTAGCTGCTCAAACTGTATGAGGGATAATTTCTGTGGCTGAAGATACATACTGATGTTTCAACAGACATGGGCAAGGGTGGGCGTTGCAAGGTTCATTTGTTTGATTTAATTTCCATTTGATCTCATTTTTGGGAAAAATAAAACATCATAGTGAAAGAATCATCAGAACATAGAAACACTGATTAAACATTTCCCCTAATGGATGTGTCACCGTCGTATATTCTACATCAATGTTGCTCTAGCTATGACTTTCAAATTTAACCGAATCTGCATACAAGAAGAGTGTAAATTTTATATTCATGCATGATGCTTGTTTTTTATCAGGCAGTCCGAAGTCAAATATAAAGAAAGAGGGTCATACTTAATTGCTAAGATCCTAAAAGTACAGTAAACCCTAAACTGACAACATATTACTTGCAGATTAACTTCGACTGAACGACATTCGTCAGGCATACCCCGCCCGCTCCCCCCCAACCCACACCACGCTTGCCTCCCGGGTGTTCTGAACAGCTTAAAGCCATTAGTTACATCCAACTCTTAATTTGATTAAATGCTGGGGTTTTTTCTCATAATTTCATTGTATTTTTTACCAAGCCTTTCCTGAATTATACTAAGCCAAAAGCTGTGTCAATTGAGAGGAAACACTGGTAAGAAATATATTAGTCCATAATATGACTCATGATGTTCTTGCGGCAATATTACAACACTTCGGAATTGAAATACAGGTAATGTATAATTTTATCTCTCTATTTCTTTTATGGTGTCACTGTCATTTGTTTGTTTGTTTTTAGTCAAACACATTATACATGACAGACATGTAGCTCTTGGTGCGTGTTTCTGCTAAGTGATACTATCTATAATACTTTGATTTGCTGCTGATGGTACTATTGGCGATGAAGACATTTTTCTCTGTCACATCATTGGCTAATTGATTAAGTAGTAGAAGAGTAGTAGTAAAAGTATAGGGCAGTAGTGTTCCAGTAATAGTCTGATAGTTGGTTGTATACTAATAGTACTAACAGTACTAATAGAAGTACTAGTAGTAGTAGTAATAGTATTAGTAGTAGTAGTAGTAGTAGTAGTAATAGTAGTTGTTGTAAATAGAAGTAGAAGTAGTAGTCGTCGTGCGATAGTAGCCAGATGTAGGGCAGTTAGCAGTAACAACAAAATACTAGTACTTTGAAGTAGTAGTATAGTAGAGTAGTTAGTAGTTAATAGCACAGCAGCAGCACATATCAGTTAGCAAGCTAGAATTGTAAGAAATGTAGCGTACGAGTGGCCTCGGTTATACGGCCAATCGATTTATAACAGAGATCTCTGTTATCCGGACATGGCTTATCCAGTCATTATTGTATTGATACGCCTTTATCAGAAGTGTACACAGGAAACATGCTGTCCTAATCAGGGACAAGTAAGATAACGTGTAATATGTGGGAGTCTGTTGGCAATTATTTTGTGCATGGTCTTTGGGTTGTTTATGCAACAACATATGGCAGAGTGTGCCTCCCCCCTAACTGTGTTGGGTACATGTATCTCGTCTTATACCGCCCGTCCCCCCATCAATGCACTTATCCGGATGGCTTGCGGTCCCAACGTAGCCGTTACTGAGTAGTTGCGAACTGTAGTAGCAAGCAATGGCAGCAGCAACAATAAAGAACTAGTACACTACATGTAACGAAACTACAGTTAGTAGTACAGGTTACTAGAAGTAGTACTGTTCTACATGTGCGTACGTAGTAATTCTGATTTCTCGTGATACTTAAGTTCTGTCCCAAAAGTGAAGATGAAGAATCATGTAAATCTACAAAAGAGATTGAAGCGTAGAATATTTGTTTCCTCGCAAATTAAGTTCTAAAGGATTCCTAGTATTTAAAGGCAGATCGCTTCAAGCGCATAAGCTACTAGTAGCATATTGCTTCAGACACAATAGAGTTTGATACAACTCCATATGGGCAGTGACAGCATTTGTCACCTCTCGGCGGACAAGATAAGCAATCCGTGGGGCGCATGAATTATGGGCACGAGATGAAGATCAGATATCGCCAGAAGCGGTGTAAAGTGTTGAACATGAAGACAAGATGATGAATGATTTTCATAAATTATGTACGGAAGTAGCTGCATTCTAAAAAGTGGCGGGAGACACATTTTTGCAAGCGCACAACCGCGACACGGGAGTAGAATTTAATGAAATTAAAGTGGCCTTAGTAGATGTACTTCTCTGCTTCAGCTATTGTGATATCGACAAGAAAAAGTCAAAGTAAGTGAGCAGGTTTTATCGACAAAAAGCTTTGAATCATGTATATATTCGTCGGAATCTGACAGGTGAATGTGTCAGTATGATGCTACAATAATATTATCAACAGAACATACAAGTAACTAATCCAACCTGTATATGAAGAAAATTTAAGCAAAAATTTAAGTCAACAACAAAACACAGGTGACGTGTAGGAAACGCAAAAGATAATGAAAGACAGGTCGTATAACTTTTAAAATCGAGAGATTGTCGCCTGGAAAGTTAATTCAGAGCCTACTATACAACAGGCGTGCAGCAGCCAACTCATACGAACAAGGAAATGTGGAGAACTGCTCGCATGAATGTGGCCCTTCTGCCGATGACGAGAGAAATCTTTGTTTCACGATAATTTCCATACATTTCTAGTAGATCTCACGCAAATTCTGGATCTCATCACTTATATCTATTGGCCTAATCTCACAGACAAGATGGATCACAGACATTGCAACTCTAAGGTTGGCTGCGATAGAAGGAAGTGGCTGTGAGACAGTTTCAACTGTAATTCTATATATCTTTTCTTAGAGAGTAGCTGCTACTTCTTCCATATAGACCACTACTTCTACATCTTCAGGCTGATGATTTCAGTAGCATACTGTTAAGCAACACATACACTGCATTGAACAAGAAGTGGGGATTCCGTATTTGGGCAACAATTGCTAGAATGTCTGAATGGCATGTCGCCCCAAACCAATCAGCAATTTAACTCTTATACTGCCAACGGTGGCAATATATGCACACCTATACCGTACAATTGCCTATAGAGATGTGATTTTTCTGGCATGTTACGAGAAAGCACATTTCCTGTAATGAAGGAGAAATGTGGCATATTCATATTTCTGGACCTGATAATGGAAGCTGGGGTAGGCCAGGCATACATGTACATTGGCTTTTGCCTTTGCAGAATATAATCACTCATACATGTAGTTACAAATTGGTGCGCTACCAATTTGCAAATAAAACACATTGCTACCTATTTGCCAACTTTAACATAAGAGCCATCAATGAGGTACATTTTCTGGAATGTCAGATGACATATCTGAGCTTGTATTTTATTGTTAAGCAGATACTGCTATGAATGAACATGCATAAAATTTACTTGTCAAATGAAGTGGAAAAAGACTTTGCTGCAGTTTTATGCAGCAATCCTTGAGAGCAATGCTAATTCTGTGTATTACTGAACAATGACGCGGTAAAAACTACAAGTCATTGATAATTTTGTAAAGCATCCATACAAATCAGTAAATGGATTTACAAGAATGAATTAGGTAAATTCATGGCAAGACGTGACTGCACTAATTGCAGGAAATGAAAGCAAAATACTGAACCCACGAGGTAGATGACCCCCTGCATTGGCATTCCAGTTATCAAACGTCTAGTCCATTTCATTGCAGCACTTAATCACAATCGGCTGCTAATTGTCAATTACTGTAAATGACGCAAGACCCCCTGCTCAAAGGCAGCATCAGCCTACATGTACAGTGGACATCCCAGGAATGTACTCATGGAAATGAGAACTGGGGGTGGGGTCATTGATACACTTATTCCAACTGCCACGAATACATGTCGCATCATTAATTTAGTCAAGCCACTTGCAAACAATTGTAATTTGAAATCAAGAAAGATGGTGCATAGACCAACTATGAGCAGATGAGCTGACATGTTTCACTAAAACAGAAAAAAAAACCCGAACATGTATCTCACACAATCACCTTTTGCATGGATTATGCTATTTATGAGATAAATCACAGCTTTGAAATAATTTCTCTAAAGAGCATCATCCGGACACTTTAACATTTAATTCAAAAAGGTGTGGTGGTGGTTAAGCATGATTGGAAAGTAAATGAGGTATATTTTATGTTGTTTAATGTTTTGTTTTAGCTTGTTTGTTTGTTTGTTGGTTATTATAAATGGCCTGATAAAGTATAATATTACTAATTTTAACGTTTAGGCACAATTGAGAAAAGTTTCATGTAATTTTGACCGTACGTCTGCAAAATGAATATTTACTACCTTTTAACAATGACGTAATCTCTTTACGGAGAAAATGGCGTTAATGCTTCAAGCTATGACATCATCAGCACTCTTAAAGGTTCATTATCACCATAAACTATAGCATGCTATCATACGCTTCATACATAATCCTGAAAGTATAAAATCCATGGAATCATTTACATTTTTCCATGTTGCTCTGATTACTGTTAAAATAAAATAAAAAACATGAGGCATGAAGATTCTTTTAAGGGTAATGATGGAACTCACAGCGAAAAAGGTGTCGTGTATGGAAAGGCGCAAACATAACGTACAGCCTATTTTGAATTGACTTGAATTTTTGTAAGTGAATTTGAAATGAAATTTACTAGAAAAATTACAGGCATAGTTGGCATATTCCTAAATTTAAATAAATTCACTCAAGTATCTGGATCAATCATTGTCGCAAGAATGCACGAAAAAATATCATTTTTTTTAAAAGCAAATTGTGATATGATCTCCACATTTTTTTTTTTTTTAAACATGAAGTTGTCCCTCAGGAATGTAAAGTGAATACTTATGGAACTACATCTATAGGGTAACTACTGCATTTTAGTGCAAGTTGTTGTGGTGATATGTCAGAAGTTAATATTCTGTGGACAAAAATTGTATTACCCACAGTAATCTATGAGGGAAACTGAATGGCCCCTCTTTGATTTTGCCTCTAATTATCAGCACTCAAATGATCATTTTGAAGCTACAATTGTTTCAGGGCGTCATTTTAAGACACATCAGAGACACTAGTCATCGAAAGTTGGGGTAGTCAAATTTTAAAAAAACTGGATAACAACGCTGCCATGCTTTTAAAGACACTTTATAACATCGTGAAGACCTGTTTAAAAATGTCAAACTTTTGCTACTGACATATCGACAGTGTTTGGAATGGACAAATAAACACCCTTAGAAGCACAAAAGTTCAGAGAGTTATGGCTGCTAGTTGTAAATGTGTAAAGGTAAAAAATTAGCACCATGCAATTATTTCTTGGCTTGTGATTGGAAATTCTTGGCAACACAGCAGTCTTCGGGGAAGAACTCGGAATGGTCTGTCAAATGATTTTCTACTTTTTATAGCACTTAATAATTAATTTTGATCCTGAAACTTTTTAGGGATTCCATTTTTAGACCTTATTAAAGACCTCTAGAAGCATGGGCAATCATGAAGCTGCACATCCTTTTTAAAACTGGAAATATTGTTATATGATCACTTTAAGAACGGCGAACCAAGTGGGCTTGTCGGCAAATCTCATTAACCGACACCTGCTACTGTTAGAGCGGCTTTGATATCAGACACACAGTAATAGTTCCATCAATGAGGCCGGTGGGGGTTACTGAGAGGTGTGAGCAGCATTATTATCTGAAAATGCAACCAGTTGACTGTGCATAGCCAGAATTTTCTAACAGTGGGGGGGGGGGGAGGGCACAAAATAAGTTTTGACTTTGGGTGTCACCTCCTATGGGGCATGGGGTATTAGGGTAGAAAAGTTGACCAAGTCTGACCAAAACTTCCATCTTCATTTTACAGATTATTTTTTATTTAAATTGCTAATCAATTAGGGGAGGGATATGGCTCCGTCGAACCCGGCCCCATCTAGGGCCTACTACGATTGGCCCGCCAAAAAAATGAAATTCCTTTAAATTTTTAAATTTCAAAGGAAGTCTGTATGAGAGGTGTTTATTTATATTAATCTTGACATTGGATATGATTTCAGCTGATTTCATTCATATAGATGTTTTTTGATGTGCAAATCAATGACACAATCTTTAAAGGCATTGGTCAGCGTTGTTTCCAGTTTTTAAAATTTGAGCTACCCAACTTTCCATGACTAGTGTCTCTGATGTGGTCTTAAAATGACGCCCTGAAAAAATTGTAGTTCAAAATGATCATTTAGTGCTGTAATAGAGCGAAAATCAAAGAGGGGCCATTCAGTTTTCCCTCATAGATTACTGTGTAATACAATTTTTGTCCACAGAATATTAACTCTTGACATATCACCACAACAACTTTGCACTAAAATGTCAGTAGTACCCTATAGATGTAGTTCCATAAGTTCACTTTTACATTCCTGAGGGACAACCTTCATGTAATAAGGCATAAAATTGGTAGTTTTCTGTCTTTTTTTCAAAAAATGTGAGATCATATCACAATTTGTTTTTAAAAAAAAATGATATTTTTTGTGCATTCTTGGACAATGATTGATCCAGATAACTTGGTGAACTTTATTTTAAATTTAGGAATATTGCCAACATTGCTGTAATTTTTCTAGTAAATTTCATTTCAATTCACTTACAAAAATTCAAGTCAATTCAAATAGGCTGTACGTTTGTTTGCGCCTTTCCATACACGACACCTTTTTCGCTGTGAGTTCCATCATTACCCTTTAAAGAATTTCATGCCTCATTGTTTTTATATTTTACAGTAATCAGAGCAAATGGAAAATGCTAAATGATCCATGGATTTCATATTTTCAAGATTAATGTATTGAGCGATGATAGCATGCTAATAGTTTATGGTGATAATGAGACCCTTTAATGAGTGCTGATGATGTCATAGCTTGAAGCATTAACCCATTTTCTCCGTAAAGAAGATTATGTCATTGTTTAAAGGTAGTAACATATCATTTGCAAGACGGGTCAAAATTACATGAACTTTTCTCAATTGTGGCCTAAAGTTAAAATATAGTAATATTTATATTTATCAGCCATTTATAATAACCAACAAACAAACAAACAAAGCAAAACAAAACATAAACAACATAAAAATATAACCTCATGTTACCTTTCAATCATGCTTAACCACCACCACACCTTATTTGAATTAAATGTTAAAGTGTCCGGATGATGCTTTTAGAAAATTATTTCAAAAGCTGTGATTTATCTCATAAATGGCATAATCCATGGCAAAAGGTGATTGTGTGAGATACATGTTCGGGTTTTTTTTTCTGTTTTAAGTGAAACATGTCAGTCAATCTGCTCATTAGTTGGGTCTAATTGGACCTCTTTCTGATTTCAAATTCAATTGTTGCAAGTGGGCTTTTACCTAAATTTAATGATGGACATGTATGTGGCCAGTTGGGAATAAGTGTATCAATGACCCACCCCAGTTCTCATTCCATGGTACATTCCTGGGATGTACATGTACATGTAGGTGATGCTGCTTTGAGCAGGTGGGTTCTTGGTCATTTTACAGTAATTGACAATTAGCAGCGATTGTGATAGTGCTGCAATGAAATGGACTAGGTTTGATAACTGGAATGCAACTGCAGGTATCTACTCGTGGGTTTCAGTATTTTGCTTCTTTCCTGCAATAGTGCAGTCACGTCTTGCCCATGAATTTACCTAATTATTCTTGTAAATCACATTTACTGATTGTAATGGATGCTTTACAATAATTAATCAATGACTTGCTAGTTTTACCCGACGTCATTGTTCAGTAATACACATGGAATTAAGCATGCCTCCCAAGGATTGTGCATAAAACTGCAGCAAAGTCTTGTTTCCACTTCATTTGACAAGTAAATTTTATGCATTTCATTCATAGCAGTATCTCTTAACAATAAAACACAAGCTCAGATATGTCATCTGACATTTCCAAGAAAATGTACCTCATTGATGGCTCTTATGTTAAAGTTGGCAAATAGGTAGCAAATGTGTTTTATTTGCAAATTGGTAGCACCAATTTGTAACTACATGTATGAGTGATATATTCTGCAAAAGGCAAAGCCACAGTACATGTATGCCTGGCCTACCCCAGCTCCATTATCAGGCCCAGAAATATGAATATGCCACAGTTTCCTCCTCATTACAGGAAATGTGCTTTACTCGTAACATGCCAGAAAAATCACATCTCTATGGACATTGTAGGTATTAGGTGTGCATATTTGCACCGTTGGCAGTATAAGAGTTAAATGCTTGTATTGTCTGGGGCGACATGCCATTCAGACCACTAGCAATTGTTGCCCAAATAGGAATCTCCCACTCTGTTAATGCAGTGTATGTGTTGTACAGTATGCTACTGAAAATCATCAGCTGAAGATGTAGAAGTAGTGGTCATATGGAAGAAGTAGCAGTACTCCAAGAAAAGTATATATAGAATTACAGTTGAAACTGTCTTCACAGCCACTCCTCTATAGCAGCCAACCTTAGAGTTGCCAATGTCTGTGAATCCATTTGCGTGAGAATAGGCCAATGATATAAGTGAGAGATCCAAATTGCGTGAGATCACTAGAAATGTATGGAAAATCGAACAAAATTTTTGCGTGAGAAAGGGCCAAAATGCGGGAGTCTCACATTCCTTGTGTGAGAGTTGGCTGCCTGCACCCTGTTTATAGTAGCTACTGAAATAATTGTCCAGGAGACAAATTCTGATTTTAAAAACCTGTCTATAGCAGCCACCTGTCTATAGAGGTCATATTTTTGGTTTCCCTACACCGTACACTGTGTTTGTGTGACTGAAATTTTTAGTGAAATCTTTCATAACAGGTTGGTTGTACTTGTATGTTCTGTATACATATTATGTAGCATCATACTGACACATTCACCTGTCAGATTTCCACAATATATACATGTACAAGCTTTGTGATAAAACCTGTCACTTACTTGTACTTTTTCCTTGTCGATATCACAATAGCTGAAGCAGAGCAAGTACATGTACTAAGGCACTTTAATTTCATTAAAATTCACTCCCTGTCGCGGTTGGGCTGCAAAAAGATGTCTCCCGCACTTTAGATGCAGCTACTTCCGTACATAATTTATGAAAATCATTCATCATTGTCTTCATGTTCAACACGTTACCGGCTCGGCCGATATTGACTCATCTGCACATCATGCCCCCACCGGATGTTAATTTGCCGCCGAGAGGTGACAAAGCTGTCACTGCATATGGAGTTGTATCAAACTCTATTGTGCTGAGCAATATGTACAGTAGCTTATGCGCTGTGAAGGATCTGCCTTTAAATACTTAGGAACTTAGAATTAATTTGCGAGGAAAAAAATATTACAGTTCAATCTTTTGTAATATGTACATGTAATTTATTCAACTTTGGACAGAACTTAAGTAGTCACGAGAAATCAAATACTACGTACGCACATGTAGAAAGTACTACTTCTAGTACTGTACTACTACTGTAGTTCTACATGTAAGTGCTACTAGTTCTTTATTGTTGCTGCTGCATTGCTTGCTACTACAGTTCGAACTCTAGTAACCGGCTACGTTGGGACCAGCAGCCATCCGGATAAGTGATATGGCCGGATAAGAGAGATAATGTACAAACACAGTATAGGGGGGAGGCACACTTGCCATAAGTTGTTGCATAAACAACCCAAAGACCATGCACAAATAAATTGCAACAGACCTCCCACATATTACACTTTATTTACTGTCCCTGATAACCAGCATGTTTCTGTGTACACTTCTGATAAAGGCGTATCAATTACACATAATGACTGATAAGCCCATTGTCCGGATAACAGAGATCTCTGTATAATCGATGGCCGTATAACCGAGGCCGAACTGTACGCTACTTCTCTAACTTCTAGTGTAACTGATATTGCTGCTGCTGCTGCTATTACTACTACTACTACTACTACTACTACTACTTCAAAGCTACTAGTACTTTTGTTGTTACTGCTAACTGCTACATCTGCTACTACGACGACGACTACTACTTCTACTTCTATTACAACAACTACTATTACTACTACTACTACTACTACTACTAACTACTATTACTACTACTACTAGTACTTCTATTAGTACTGTTAGTACTATTAGTACTACAACCACTATCAAGTATTACTGGAACACTACTGCCACTACTTTTACTACTACTACTTCTACTACTACATCAATTAGCAATGTGTGACAAGAGAAAAATGTCTCCTGCAGCAATAGTACCATCAGCAGCAAATCAAAAGTTATAGTAGTATCACTAGCAGAAACAGCACCAAGAGTACATGTAGTCATGGTATAAATGTGTTTGATAAAAACAAACAAACAAACTGACAGTGACACCATAAAGAAATAAGAGATAAAATTATACATTACCTGTATTTCAATTCCGAAGTGTTGTAATATTGCCCAAGAACATCCATGAGTCATAATTATGGACTATATATATCTTACCAGTGTTCCTCTATTGACACAGCTTTTGGCCTTAGTATAATCAGGAACAGGTGGTAAAAAACTACAATGAAATATGGAAAACCCAGCATTTTAATCAAATTAAAGAGTTGGATTAACTAATGGCTTTAAGCTGTCAGAACACCCGGGAGGCAAGGTGGTGGGTGGGTGGGGGGAGGGGGGGGTATGCCTGTGTTCCAGTCGAAGTGATCTGCAGTAATTGTTGTCAGTTTAGGTTACTGTACTTTTAATCATTAGCATTAAGTACCCTCTTTCTTTATATTTGCCTCAGGACTGCACTGATAAAAAAAACAAGCATCATGCATGATAATAAAATTTACACTCTTCTTGTATGCAGAATGGTAAATTTGAAAGTTCATAGCTAGAGCAACATTGATGTAGATAGATACAGGTGACACATCCATTAGGGAAATGTTTAATTCAGTGTTTCTACTGTTTATGATTCTTTCACTATTGAATGTGTTTATTTTTTCCCAACAAATGAAGATCAAATGGAAATTAAATCAACACATGAACCCCTTGCAACCCCACCCTTGCCCATGTCTGTTGAAACATTCAGATATGTATCTTCACCACAGAAATTATCCTCATCATACATGTTTGGCAGCTAATGCTAATGGGTTGCACAGCACATCTTAATCATGTGCAAGCACAATTTGTGCATGCAATGTTGCATTTCATTACACACATCATGAACTAAGGTAGGACTGGGGGAGAGTAGGGGTAGCGTTGAATGCATAATTTAAAATCAAATTCAGTTTATTTCCACAATCTGATAAAAAGATACAATACTAAACTTTACATCACACAATCAACTGTTACAAAACAAAACAATACAGACAGTGGCAAGACTACAATATACATGTGCATTACAGGGAGTGGAGGGAATCAACAAATAGGCTACTTACAAGCCTCTCCAAGGTTGATCCCCAGAGGAAAAATACATTTAAAATAATTTACAAATGAAATACAAGCACAGAAAACAGAAAAACTAACATGAAACATCACAGAATAAAAGGGGCAGGCAAGCTACAATGTCCTATTTCAGTACACAGATCAAATGGAAAAGAAATGTTCATTGATTTAACAGATGTTGTTTACACCTTTTCTTAAAAAGTAAAAGGCTGATGGTACATTTCAAACTCACAGACAAACCATTCCACAAAGTTGGTCCAGCATATTTAACAGTGTTTCTTGAAAATGTGGAATACATGTACAGTATATAGATTGGTATTCTGCCTAGTATTGTATATAGTTATAAATTTATTCTCTTCAAAACCATTGTCAAGTGATTTTGGCAAGAGATAATTTAAGTATGAAAACATAAAAGTAAAGTACAGTGTATTCATTTAGCTGAACTCTAGTTGTTTTCTTAGCATATTTCATGTACTGAATTTCCGTGTATTGCATGCTACTGATAATTGTAAGATGCTCGTGTATGTTGTATAGCACTTTATATTTTACTGTTCATGTTTCACATGCTGGTGAACTTTTGTTATATTAGTATTGTGATAATGGCTGCTTCCCCATTTTGTAATCCCTATTAATCTGATTTTTGTTTTTGCATGTATTTACATGTACTTTACAAAAAATATATTTCAGAATTTGTGATTCAATAAGCAGGTGGTATGTTTAACAGCAATTAACTAATAATATTTCATAATGTAATTCTTTCTTTACCGTACTGGTAGCTCCCTAACTAAAATGCCGAAGACACAAATATTTACCACACAATTTACACAATGTCGATACAGCTGTAATTTCAATGGCACATTTAGAGTTAAATAATTTCTCTCATTTTGTTTTCTACTTTCAGGCCAGCAAGAGGAAGAAGAAGACAGATTTCATTCCGTACCGAGACTCCGTTCTGACATGGCTGCTCCGCGAAAACCTTGGAGGCAACTCAAAGACGGCCATGATAGCTGCCCTCAGTCCAGCCGACATCAACTACGACGAAACCCTCAGCACTCTAAGGTAGGATTGTTTTAGTCTTCTTCATCAGAAAAATAATGTGGATCTGTGCAAAGCAATCTTTTTTTCTTGGGGGGAAGTACTCCTTCCATAGTATATCAAAAGTTGTACTGTAAGTTAGATCTTACAATTGATACATTTGATAGCAAAAATTAATGAATTTTTTTGAGAGTCCCCATTGATTTCATACAGAAATCTACATTTTCCTGAGATGTCAGTTGAAAAGTTCCCCCAGATTTTTCAGAAAAGTAGGCAGAATTATTTTTCACTAATACATTCTGAAATGTCAAACTAGAGGAAATTACACAAAAAGTGAAAATTTGTGTACAAAATTTTCTGCACTTTTATCACAAATAATGGCAGATTTCCCAATTAAAGAATCCTCCATAATAAGGATTGAATGAACTTCAACATTCTCTTCAATGGTTCAGCCACATTTGTTTAAATTTACAAAATTATCTTTTATTTATAATTGTTTTCTGTGAATGCATATGTGTATGTCTGGGTTTCATTCCTCTTTAAAGTGAATCTAATATTGTACCTCTTTTAACCTTCTCCAAACCTCAGATATGCCGACAGGGCCAAGAACATCGTGTGCAAGGCCGTGGTCAACGAGACCCAACGCTCCGCCTCATCCGGTAACTAAGAGGAGTCCCGAAGTTAAAGGTCACCATGCCTCCAAGTCGAGGGCATCGATGTCGATCACTAACAACCTAAACAGTCCAGTCAGCAACACTGCATAGGCTGTCCCTCCTAACTTATCCATCCCCAACGAAGAATCCACTGCCGGTAGAATACTCGCATCGATAGATTAAAGGTAATTTTGAAATTTGTATTTTGATTTCTTTACTGAAGGGGGGAGGTGGTAAGAAGGACAAGTGTGGAGATATGATTGGAGAATGAAAGAGTAGGAAGGAGATAAGAGAGGGGGGATAGGGGTATAGATGTAAGAATGATGAGAGGGAGGTGAAGAGGAATGAGGAAGAAGAGATTAAGGGAGAGAAACAGATTAAGGGAGGAGAGGGAGAATGAAAGTGGGAGGAGGAGAGGGGGGGAGGGGGAGGAGGAAGGGAATGGAGGCTGGGCTGAACCAACCTTGCACAGTCTCAGGTCAGACAAACAACTGCATAGTCCCCCCCCCCCCCACACCCAATATCTCCATCCGCAAGAAGATACCAAACTTGCCAGGTGAAAGGAAATGCTTCGACCAGATTAAGGTTTGAAAGTTTGTATCTTTTCTTTTCTTTTGGGAGGAGGGGGGGGGTAGGGATAAGGAGAGGGAGGGGGAGACTAAGATTGGAGAGGAAAGAGTGGAGTATAGGATAACAAAGGGATGAGAGGGGGAGGGGTAGAGGAGGGATGGAGGAGGGATAAGAGGAGGGAGAGGAAGACAGGATAAGAAAGGAGGAGAAGGGCAGGGGAGAGTAAGAAGAGGAGGGGAGAGGGTTCGGAGAGGGAGAGGGGGAAAAGGAGAAGGGAAAGGGAAGGCCAGGTGCATCAGGTACGCACAGTTCCCCCAATACATGTACAGTATATCCATCCCCCAAAAGATTCACAATATGCTGGAAAAGGAAGATACCATCAACAGGAAAAAGGAGAGGGAGGGTAGACTAGGATTGGAGTGGAAGACAAGAGAGGGAGAGGGGTATAGGATGAAGAAGGGATAAGAGGGAAGAGATAGAAAAGGGATGGGGGAGGGATGAGACATGGAGGGAGAGGAAAACAGGATAAGGGAAGGGAAGGGGAGAGGGAGAAGGGGAGCAGAATAGAAGAAGTGGAGGGGGAGGAGGTAGGAGGCAGAGGCTGTCAACACCAACCTTTTCTTTGAAGGGGGGATTGAGAGGGGGAGGGTGAAGGAGAGGGGCATAGTGAGCGGATATGGAAGACAATGTTTGCCCATCTGTAATGAATCAAGTTTAGACTCTGTATCAGTAACCATTCAAGTTCACTTAGCACTACACTGCTTTTGAATTGTAGAAGAACAAGATAATTTGCAGTATTTTTAAAACTTCATACTGATGTTCTGTTATCGTTTCCATTTAGGAATCTGAGAAACTGATAGCAGAACTGAACGAGACATGGGAAGAGAAACTGAAGAAGACAGAGGCCATTAGGTTACAAAGGTGAGTCTCAGGGCTGGAGTCACTTGTTTGAAGTCGGGAGTCAAAACTCAAGTCAAGTCTGTTGCAAGTCAGGTCCAAGTCATATATCAAGCAGGATTCCAATTGGCCCTACTTTTCCTTCCTTTTTCCTTAAAGGTAAATGACATGATTGGTGGTAGTCCTCAACTTGGGCTGAAACTACTCTAGAATCAAGTAAACTATGCCAGGATTATCCTGTGAAAATCTTGTAGTCGACTCATTCTAGAATAACTAATGTCTATTGTCCCTCGGTGCAGGCAAACCTACTGTGTGGCTTTCTATGGGTCTTATTTTTATCATCCCTGGAAAAAAAAAAATAAATATGAGTATGTTCATGCTTGATTCTCCTTAAGTAAGCAAATTACAGACAAATCCTTCCAGCTAGGAGATCCACTCCAGTTAGTGTATAGTTGGTACACATTTCAATTCATTTGGTTCTTGAGGCATTTTCAAGTGTGCCCAATCATGTCACTATCTTAAAATTCCTACGTTTTTGGTCAAAACTCTGCAAAATGATGCAAGACTACTTGGTCAAAGGGAAGCAACTGACAAACCCTTTACTTTTGAGCTAAAGCCCAAGTACAGTTTTGGTTGATCAGACAAATTTTTGTTCAATCTGTCACAAAAGAAGTATTCTATTGTCACCCCAGGCATCAGAAAACAACACCACACCTACTGAAATTTGTTTATAGTGACAAAGTATGATGTTCACATTAAAGGAGAGCATCTAGCGGCATGTACATTACCTATGGGAAATCTCTGGGGTCCATCCTCGAGATTTTACATTTTGAGTAATTTCTCAAAAATGGGAAAGTTTCAGAGCAAGCAAATTTCAGGGTATTAATAGATCATAGAGGTGTATCTAAAAAACATAATTGCATCGAATTTCATTTTTTACCATTTGCCAAAAGTAAACATGGGCTTTAAGAAGATGGATGTGGTCATGACACTCAACATCCTTACTGAAACTGGTATTAACTCTTAACGTGCCAGGGAAATTACAGCTCTATGGAAATTGTGTGCATTGTGTGGTGCAGATTTGCAACTTCGGCATGTTAAGAGTTAAGATAATACTTTCCTAGAGACAAAAGTGATGTTCAGATAACAAGGTTGTGAATAAAAAGTTTGTGTTACAATCAGTTCTGGTGAGTATCAACGGAAACTACTCCAAAAAGACCGCAATTGTCCTACTGTTTCCTCTGCTTTTTTCATTTGAGAGTCTGTACCTACTTTTCTCCTACTTTTTTACAAAATCCATTATTGTACAGATAAAGAGGAATATCATTAACTCTTTGCCCTGAGGATTATGAAAACCAAGGCTGCTGGATTATTTCCAGATCCCCAATGAACAGTGCATTGTAAACGGGTGTATTCATGCATGAGTAACCCAGTACTCGACAGAAAATAATATATTGTTAGTACTGGGGAAAAGCTGTCAATAGATGAAAGAACAGGAAATACATTGTTCTCGTACACTTGAATTGACACCATTTCTTTTGTTCATGTGGACCATCGACAAGAGTCAACGGTAGCGAGCCAGCAGTCATGACAGTGGTCGACCATAGCGAGTTAAGGGTTAATTCCACATTAGTGTAAGAGAGATTCTCTATCAAATTCACCAAAACTTTGGATCTATGACATGGTTAAAATAATAATGTTCTTGTTCTATTTATTTTCCTACCATTATCCAGGGAAGAGATGCTAGCTGAGATAGGTGTGGCCGTCAGAGAAGATGGAAATACAGTGGGAGTCTTCACACCAAAGAGTGTAAGAATACTGACCATAAGGTCATTAAACTTGAATTTAACCCGGGGCTTGACACTAGCACTTGCCTGCTTGCCCGGATCAAGTAAATCTTGCTTCTGGGCAAGTGGAAATTTATGAAAATTAATTTTACTTGCCTAACTCTAAAATAAAAAATTTGTGTGTTTTTCAATTCGGTTTCAATTTTTGTGTAAATTTCAATTAAGTAATATCTGTAAAAACACTTTCAACGAAGTACTTTCTCTAAAGTAATACTATTAACAAGCGTTTTGTTCACTTGTGCAAGTAAACATTTGTGAACTCAATTGCAATGCTGGTTATATGAACTTTACCATTTAAAAGGGGACTATAATGTGTAGAGGTGCCTTATGACAAAACGTAACCTTTTGTGTGCAGGATAGCTTGACATTAAATCAAACTTAGGTGTTGAATTGTTTTTGTTTATTATTCATTTACAACAGACACCCCATTTAGTCAACTTGAATGAAGATCCTCTCATGTCAGAATGTCTCCTATATCACATCAAAGCTGGCATTACAAGGTATGTGACTGATTGTTGATTAACAGTTAATGTGCCACTGATGCATTTTGGTTCCACAAATTGCACCCCTGAAATAAGTTGCAATAATAAAAGAAGTATGGAAGTAAGGCAGAGGGATAGTCCTTACTTAATTGCTCATAAAACTGACATTGAACAATTTTGTACAAATTTGAGATTTTATCACTGTTAGATTGGAAAACGTGTACATTTTCTGTGTATGTGTGGATGTCTATTGTTTCAAACTCTATTACTGCACAAAATTCATTCTAACTTCATTAATCTTAGCAATATCAAAATGAAAATTACAGTGTTAGAAAAAGTATATTTTTATGAACAATTTTGGTACATATCACTTTACTCCAATATGCATGTGTAAAATGTTGTCATTGCACTCCAAAAGTTGCACAATGTAGCATTAATCAAAAAGGTATATATATATTTTACAGCCATTCCATACTTGTGTTACGCGAGTCACGCATGTTGTGTCTTACGTGTCACATGTCAGGGTATAGATGATTGATTTACTTGATCAAATATTGGATTCGTTTCCAATATTTTCTCGGTTTTGATCTATACCCTTGTTTACGACTTGCGCTGCACATGAAAACAATGCGTGACTCGCGTGACATTTTACGTGGAATGGCTGTTTTAAATGATGCATAAGTTAATAAATATAATGTGCCAAATTTCTGCAGGAGAAGGTCAATAAGAATAAAGAAATAAAAGAGGGAGACCACATTTATGCACAGGTAGTCTGTACATAATTTTTTTAATGTTATTGTAGTGTTGATGTTTGTGCAATTTGATTTTGAGAAAATGGAAGAATAGGGAAAGTTTCCTCTCTTTATTTTCAGAAAATGGAAAAATGCAACAGTAAAATAAGGTACCTGCTTGTCTTGTCACCGTGGTAACACATTTGTTTTTTTTTGTCTCCAGGGTGGGGCGATCTGATGCCAATGTGACCCAGGACATCCAGCTAAGTGGGTCGTACATCAACGAGGAACATTGCATGTTTGAGAACAAAGAGGGCCTCGTCACACTGGTTCCCTTTGACGGCTGCATGTGCTACGTCAACGGAAAGAAAATAACAGAATTAACTGTCATTAATTCAGGTGAGAAGAGCTGCATTATTAGGATTTTCTGTTCAGTAACTCTGTTTTTTGTAACTCTTATGTGTGAATAGGTTATTATTATTATTATTTTGTATGTAAACTACAACTTCAAACATGGCAGTTCAGTTGGTCAGGTAGGTCTGCCATTGGGCAAGGGGGACCAGTCATGCTACATTCATTGACGACGTGTTCGTGAGTCTGGATTTCACCACACGGGCAGAGGTCAGAGTCTGAGATGCCCAATTTGTTCATGTTTGCAGCACAGCGGCCAGCACCTAATCGTCGTCGATTCAACTGTACCCAAGGCTTTCTGGGTAGGTTGCTGCCTGGGGGCTTCCTTGAGCTCGGTGTTGGTGGAGTTTCTTTCTCAAAGAGCACATCATGTACACTGTAGGAGGTGATTTGGCTGAGCAGCTTTTTTGTACAATCATCTACAGATGTTGTCCCGACAGGCCTGGGAAGGTTGAATCCCAGATAGGAATGGGAGTTGACATAATGGAGTAGACTGGATACAGCCTGAGATGAGTCTCATTGCATCATGAACGGGGACATCTACACCATGAGTGTGAGCACTTTATGTCCATACCAGTGCGCAGTACTCTACTGCTGATCTGACCTAAAGAGCATTTAAAGCTGCAGTGAAAATGGCCGTCAAGGATTAGTTGTAATAATTGTGTCACTAAGAAGTCCTAATCACTGTATATGAAAAGTGACTCAAATCTTCATACTCAATGACCCTCCTTTATTAAGGTAAAGATTTTCCTTATTTACAAATGCTATCAACAATGGCCTGACCTGTTACCATTGTCTTGTGTGTGTTTGTGCAGATTTGCAAAAATAACTCATGATATCTTTGATTTCATTCAACATTCATCTACCTACAGGGTATCGCATCATACTAGGCAAGTACCACGTTTTCCGCTTCACCAACCCAGAGCAAGCCCGACAGGAGAGGGGGCTCACCTCCCAGGGCCCGGAGGAGACAGGGATCCCTAGCAGTGGGCCGGAGGTAGAGGCCGGGAGCCTGAGGGGCGAGGGAGATGGGGGAAGTGGATCTGGGTCAGGAGACAGCGAAGGGAGGGGCGATGCCCGATCAACCGGACAGTCACGACTGGAGCTATGCCCAGAATGAGCTCCTACAACTACAGGGGATCGACATCAAGGAAGAGATGGAGAGAAGGTAAAATAGTCGGACAAGATTGTGCCTCCAGGGGCCTGTTTCATAAAGCTGTTCGTAAGTTACGCATGACTTTACAAATGACTGGTGATCAGTTCTTGTGCTAAATGATTAAGAATGTGATTAGTGTAGCACCCAAGAACATGTTCCAGTCGTTTGCAAAGTCATGCGTAACTTTACAAACAGCTTTATGAAACCAGCCCCTGGTGTGGTATTCTGAAAATTGTTTTAGAAAGAAACTTTGTTTTATTGGGTGACAGAGTTACAGTGATCTCGTTTTCTACAAGTTCTTGTAAATCTTCTAGAAGTATAGTTTATTATTTCTTTGATAATTTCCCTACAAGTGTGACAGTTTATTTGGAGATTTTTTTTTAAAGAAATTAGAGAGACATACACACTTTCTTTTATGTTGGAGATATTGATTCAGCAATAGAGCATCTCAAACTTAATTGCTAACTTAGACATATTCACAATCTTATGAAAATAAAAAGGGTATACTCTTTTCACAGCATGAATTAAGATACATTACATGTACTACCTGCCAGATTCATAACAACTGTTTTCCGTCCGTGGACGCAATAAGCTCCAACAAAATCCTTCAAGAGCAACAAAAATAACCCTATTCCGTTAAGACTCTTTGACCTGTGACCTCAGCAACCTGCAACTTCCTGTTGGATGTTCAAAAGCATTCAGATGCGCGATTTTTGGAGGCTTGCGCAAATCCTTTGACAGCCTAATTTACCTCTTACACAACACCTGTTCTCCATTGTGCCTTGTGTAGAAGTTTTTGAAGCCAACTTGTCTTTTAACAGTTATTTCATTGGCTCTTTTCACGTGAGAATCAAAGTAGTGTGATATTTTTTAGATCCTGTCTAGTCAGTCTGTGTAAGTGCAAATATCAAATAAAGGCAATATTTTCTGAAATTAGGATAAATTTACTGCTTTAAGGCCCTTGCTGCTGGGAACATATGAGAAGTATAGCCGTCGTATTTTATGACTATGGCACTTAACAGACGGACAGCAAGATCTAAAAATTATCCAACACTTTGATTTATATGTGAGAAAAGGAGCACATGATTTTTCAAGTTTACAGACAATTAGTGCTAAGGGCCCTTCTGCATGGAACATATGCTATGGCGCTGCTTCTGGTAGCGACAATGCAATGAAATGCCTGCATTGTTAAGATGTTAATGTAAAGTGTGCTGTAAATGATAACTTGAGTTGGCTTATCCCCCATTAGACTACTGGCCATGGAGATGCAGTACAAGAAAGAGAAGGAGGAGGCAGATCAGTTATTGGAACAGCAAAGACTGGTAAGAATCACACTCCTTAATCTGTTTTGAGATGAATAATTTCAATATAATGCTGCTTTTACATGTTCTCGGTGGCCACAGCTGCCCCATTTGCCAAAAAGTAGTTTGGCATGGGATATTTGCCATATTTTTTTTTAATTCAAGTTTTGTTAGGTTGTTCACGTTTGCCCATCCCGTCGTCTGCGTTGTCTCACTTCCATCTCGTTTTGTCCACAGTAGCTTGAAACATGATTGCCATCATGGCGTCGAGAATATAATCTAAATGTAGCATAGCATGCATTATCCACAGACCCCAGTCCAAGATAGTGTAATATCTGATTCCTTAGTCTCCAATGGGTTAATCTGTCAAGAATGGCAACCAAATAAACCATGTATCTGTAGTCTGGGAGACACGCCCACATGTCAATCATGTTTTCCTGCCAAGGCATGTCTCCTTTTGACAGAAGTTTTCCCTAAATGGCTCTTTGGGAATCACATAATTTCTGACCTAATTGGTTAATTTTGATAGATAGTAATGGGCATGGCAATATCAAGTACTGTTAGATTTTCATATTTTTAAAGCACAGGTCATTGCTTTGAAGTATAGTTTACTCCAGGCCTTCATTTTTCGACCTCATCAGAGACACTCGTTGCATGGAGGATTATGTAGCTCAGATTATTTTTAAAACTGGAAACAGTGGCTCAGCCATGTTTAACCTCAATGGGATACTAATGCCACACCGGTTCGCCGAGAAGACAATCAGTTTCATACCACTTAACTCCTAAAATAAATGTCATTGAAATGACTAAAAATGATTACGTAACATGAAGACGCATTGAACCAACTAAATGAGTTAAAAAGTCTTGTCTCAATAACATCTGAGTTTGAAGAGAAAATCATAAATTTTTGAAAGGTCATACATACATGCACATGTATAATTGGCAAACAATCCAGCTGTTATATATGAATGATGCCTTTAACTCTTAACGTGCCAAAGTTGCAGATCTGCGACAAATAATATACATAAAGTCCATAATGGAAGTTCACAAAATATTCGAAATCTGATTGACACCTCAGTTTACTCCACTATTCACATCCCAGGACTACGAGAGCAAACTCCAGGCGCTGCAGAAACAGATGGAGACGCAGTCCCTGATGTCGGGGAGCACCACGCCCGGCGACCTGAGCTGCGATGACGACGACGACGGCCTGGAGAGTAAGTTTCTGACCATTCTCTTTCTGGCCATGTTGTTCTGGTACATCTATTATTTCTCCATGCTCATCCTCTCCTTCCTGTTCCTGCTCAGCTGTTACCTCGTCCTCATGACGGAGCTGAGATGACGATTGGCCAGTGGGGGAAGGGGGCGGGGCAAGGCGGGACTAGCAGGGAAAGGGGTGGGGTTGAGATGATGATTGGCTGGTGAGGAAGGAGTGGGGCTAGTATGGAAAGAGGTAGGCCGTGTTGAGAAAGGGGTGGAGCTTGTTGATAAAAGGGTAGGGCTGAGATGATGATTGGCCAGTGGGGGAAGGGGGCAGGGCAGGGTGGGGCTAATAGGGAAAGGGGCAAGGCTGAGATAAAAATTGGCGGGTGGGGGAAGGGGTTGAGGCTAGTAGGGAAAGGAGTGGGGCGTGTTGAGAAAGGGGCAGAGCTGAGATGACGATTGGCCAATGAGGGCAGGGGGTAGAGCAGGGCTAGTAGGAAACGAGCAAGGCTGAGATGATGATTGATCCATTGTCAATTTGGGTTAGGAAAAGAGAAAATTATGATTCAAAAGTATTAGTATATAAAAAACATCCCACTGAGTAATATATTTTCAATAAAATTCATGCATACGAGATGCAACTGACACATATTTATTCAAAACAGAAATTGTTTGCCGATATTTCCTGAATGGACCAAATATCAGTTTATCAATTAATGATTTTAAATAACTCATTTTTGACAAATATTTATATAGTTTGTACAATTTTTGCTGTACTGTATATGTTTAGTATTATGCTGTTCCAACAATCAACTCAAAAGCGGAATCAAGTAAGGAAAAGTTAATGGAAGCGTCTAAATGAAGCATTCAATGATTTGAGTGTGGAATTGTTATTTGAGATATTGTTCTGTTTGTGTGTTGGAATTTATGAACTTGAAATGTAATGTGCCAATTATGTTGGTTGACATAACAGAAAAAATGTAGGTTTTATGTTTAGTTCATGTATTCATTGCCGTCCGTTGTGTCAAAATTAACTGTCCAATCAGAGTAATCAAAAGCTAATGATATTCAGTATAATTATGTAAATGTATGCATGTACTGTATGTGTGTGTGTGTGTGCTGATGTTAACTGTCAAAAGTGCTGTGTATGACTGCTCATGATTGACCGATATTTAGTCTCATGGGGCAAGACTGGCCAATAAGCAGAGTTGTTATATTGTAAAGAATGGTAAGTGAGTTTATGTTGTTTCCGTGTTTGTGTAGACTGTATAAAAAGTTTGGATAGTACTAGAAGTTTTTTTTAGTCTGAGTTCATCTAGATAGAAATATTCAGGTATCAATGTTGACAAGAATGATATATTGTTATAATTTGAAAAACTTTCCAACGTATCAGATTGCTTTCTCCATATTTCACATATGTATATATTTATTTTGCTATTTATCGTATCTCATAACATATTTATTTAAAATTATTTTTCGCGTATAGCCAATATGATATAAACACAGAGCTTAAAATATTATTATTTACCTTAATTATTTTCAGTGACTTAAATTACCATCATTTATGATTGTTGGTTTTTGATTTATACCAGTATTCTTTCATGTTACATGTAGTTCTCCATGTCTAAACATAAACCCATTAAATTCAAACACACAACAATTATTAAGCATGATCAAAACTTCAAATGATCTTTCTGTCTTAAATTTGCCATCAATTTGGTGAAGTTAAAATGACTGTAATCAGACAGAAATTTGGAATATGTTAACTGAATAATTATCACTCCACCTCCCATATTTTTTGGAAACTTTTCAAGGATTATACCCAAAGCTTTTTGACAATAGCGTAATCATATGGAGAAACCAGAGGGCATATAAACCCGAGAACCTTATTTTGTAATGTTTATAATTAACACGAATTTGGATTATAATAAGACATTGATTTGTGTACAAGTTAAGCATGAAGCGGAGTCTCTTAGAATTGTATTTCATAGATTTTTGACATACAGTATATCAGCACTGCTTTATTTATTTTGTTTTGCTTTAGTTATTAATATCATACCATTTAACACTTTATTTATTTGGTTTGTTTGACTCATCTTGGGCTGTTGCAATATTTTCAATAAGCAGGTTAACAGATCTGTACATCTTTCTCTGTCATGTTTAGACTTTAGTCTTTGTATTTTTGTACTGCCAGTACAGAGGGTGAGGCATTATAAATGCCTAACCAAACACATCTTTTTGTTTTTGTTTTTTTTAATGTGAAGAGGATCATGGAAATTAGTTATGTAACATAAAGATCAAAACATATGTCTCTCACCTTTACAGAACTCACAAGCATTAATGAAAAGTCTGCATTTATTATGATTGTGTATTTCATAAACATTTAATTTGGCCAGAGGTATAGTATTGACGTTTGCTTGTTCAAATCATGAAATGATACTATCTTTGTAATCCATTTGTAAAAAATATGAACTTGAATTCTGCTTTTTTGTTAAAGAATTTACAATAAGCCTCTTACCTTCTTGCCCAATTCATTTTTGAGATAAAATGAATGTTAACATTTACTGTGTTTTAATACATGTTTGTCAATATGTCTTGATTACATTAATATTGCACTAATAAAAATTTAATGAACTGGCTGCCATGGTCCATCAGGCATAAAATGAGTATTTCCCAGTACGAGATGCAGTACATTAAATGGTCAAGGTACTTAAAGTCAAACCAAATTTAATGGTTATTTACGTGTAAGTCAATGGGAAACCATATCCGAATAATTCATATCATAAGTAGTATTTGAGATGCCTTATATTTGTTCATAAATCATATTTTCTCTTATGTTGTCTGAATGTTGCTTGTCATATGCAAGTGCCCCTTCCCCTTTCCAATATCCGTGAATTTCCATTTTCTTCATAATTATTTATACCATATCATTGTATAGTGATCATTTGATTTTGTTAATTTGACAGATTAACAGTATTTGATAATTGTCACATGGAATTTGGAAATGGCCCTTCCCCGTTCCCCTTTCAATATCCGTGAATTTCCATTTTCTTAAATAATTATTTGTACCACATCATTATATAGTTATCATTTAAAAGTGACAGTTTTATACCACTACATTTTATAAATTGTAAATTACATCATCAGTGCCTCAGTTTAACATCATTAACACTTGGAATGAAAAAATGAAGTTAATAATTGACCAGTTCAAACTTCCAAATGATTTGCTACATGATATAAGCTGCAGTTCATTTTCTAAAAAAAAATCAGTGAAGGATTTCAGAATAAATGGTTTGTCATATTTGAAACTTTTGTATCGCCCCCACAGGAACTACCCATCTCATTAGGTGATCCCGATAATCAATCAATCCCGTACCCAAGCTCTCATACTCTAACATCTTCCGCAAACTGTCCTTTCACTTTAACAAACGAGCAACATTACCTACCGTGTTCCATCGCTCCTCACAAATTCACACAATTCACACAATGTACTTCACAGCCGTCAACATTGAAATACAGAATTGGATTATATGACCCCCGTACCCCCGCCCCCTCCTGACCCTGCATCCCCTACCTTTGACTCC
>JZLH01S0118962.1:0-14991 GCA_001188425.1 Eucidaris tribuloides
TAACAAAAATATATGCCAAATGATAATTTCTGGTGCCGTTATTCTATGATTTAATTTCATGTGCTTTCCATCGAAACATTAGATTCTATTCGTATATTTGTATATTGTATGTAATATCATATTTGTATTGTAACATTGTAAACAATTATTGTAAACCAGTGAAACTCAAATTTCCGATATGGACATTAAATTCCAATTCAATCTGATTGTCTAAATCTCTGGAATCATTCATATTACACAAAAGGATACAGAGCAAAACCCTTACTGTTTGAAGGTCTTAACATACTGCTACAATATCTCCTAAAACTCTCTTGGATAAAATCTATTATTAATCTATGTATCAAACATTATTCTACATTTACTTAAAATGATCGCAAGAGTAGAAAAACTAAAGTTTTGTGAGGATTTAATAGTTTCATATGATAATACAAAAAATACCCTTACAGTTTGAGAAAATACAGATGACTAATCAATAGTGAGCAGTATTTCAACAACTGCATGAGTAAACAAAACAAGGCAATAGCAAGATTGTGTCTCGCCCACCCGTGACTAAATATCACAAAGGTAAATTTCCCCAAGTACATCCCTAACCCATGTTTGACCTCAAATGAACTTTGACCTCACCATGTGACCTCCGACAGCAATACAACATGAGGGTACCCCTAGTGCATCTATCACCCAAGTTTGGTCGCCATTGGACCTACGGTTGCCAAGTTATGTGTCTTAAGAGAGTCTTGCAAGTAAACTTTAACATTTGTGACGGCTGACGGATGGACGGACGCCATTTGGATCCCTTAGTCTTGCCGTCACCTCCGGTGGGCAAGACAATAATAATACAATGACAACAATATACTTCTATCATGAATGGACAGAACAATTTGATATCAAATGGATATTATCGCATAATTTACAAAAGTACATGAATATAAATTTAGTGAGCACAGTGAAAAGGAGAAGAGTGATAATTTTGAGTTCTTGCCAAACTTTACAGAAAATTTATCTGGAACTACTAGTAGACGCCACCTTACACCAACTATTTAGTTTAATTGCGGTATTTCTGAAGTTTCCATTTCCATGTATAGGAGCTATGATTTGACAAAGAAAGCAATATACAGTCCTTCACCATGCGAGTGACCAGCAGTGTTGTAGTGAAATCCAGACTCGAGTCCAATTTTTGTGGACTCGGACTCAGACTTGGTGTTTGAGTCCCTATGTAACATAAAAGTGCAAGGTTTTATTTAAATGCCAACTCTGACTAATAAGGTGTTAAAGGCACTGTATAACAATGTTTTCAGTTTTAAAAATCTGAGCTACATGATTCCCTATGCTACTAGTGTCTTTGATACAGTCTAAAAATGAAGCCCTGAAAAAATTGCGGTGCAAAACAATCATTAAGTGCTTTAAAAAAGTGAAAATCATTGAGAGACCATTCCAGCTTTTTTTCCATAGACTGCTGTGTTGCAGAATTTCCCATCGCCCGATATAAAATTAATGTGCCAATTTGTATCTGCACATATTGTACTAGTGACAGCATAACTGTCCAAACTTTTATTTTCTAGGGTGTTTATTTGTCCATTCAAACACTGTCAGATACGTCAGATAGCAAAGATCAACAATTTTTTAAACGGGTCTTCCACAGTGTTATATAGTGTCTTTAAGGTTATATGAGTTATACCTCATCAGAAAGAGCAGAGTCTGCTCTTTCTGATGAGGTATAACTCATATATTAACCCTTTGGACGCTATAATGTAAAATATAGTCGAAAATCTTGGGGGTCCCCCCGAGATTTTTCATTAACCCTATATTAACTGGGGGGGTCAAATTGACCCCCCCCCCCCAACGAATTTCGCGTCCATGCCGCCGCGCAAAATTTTTTGATCGCGTCGCTGACTGACTTTTTACTTTCAAGTCTTGTGCATCTTTTGAGACCATTTTCGCGAAAATCAGACGTACCGTTACGACGCTGCGCGACTTTTTATACATGCATGTCAACCCAAAAATCGCTCAAAAACGTGATTTCGTGTACAAAATCAATGGAAATTGTGTTTTCAGCCAAAAATCATAAATGTATTATTTTTGCTTTTACTGGATGAAATGAATTAATTCTATGCTGTTTATGATTGCAAAAGTGTCCCCAACAAATTTCATCGAAAAAACAATAGAAAACAAAAGGTCGAAAAAACAAAGAAATACATAAGAAATTCACAAAACAATAAAATACATAAGAAATTAATTCCAATTCGGCAAAATTTTTTTGTAGATAATTGTGAGAAATGTCAGAATGAATATTTTCACCAAATATTAGTATTCTACTAGCTATTGTAAGTGAGTTACGGGCGAAGACATAATTTCATGCACTTATTTGCATAATTAATTACTTAAAAAATAGAAAATTTTTTTTTTTTTGATATTTTACTATACAGTCTTGTAGTTTGCATCTGGCTCTATACGCTTGCAAATTTTCACGGCGAACGCGCGTTCGGCGGCCGAGATCTGAAGGGGGGGTCAAATTGAACCCCCCCCCCCAGTAAAAACCTGGTCTGAAATAGCCCAGTTAAAATAGGGTTAATTAATTTTAAAAAAACGAAAGACATTCAAAATCTGATATTGGTGTGATATGATCTTTGCGCATAAAGCTTTCAAATAATACAAAAATCCCCAGAACTAAATTTGGGCTTTAAGTCATAATGATATAGAAGTTATCAAAATTATAAACATGCTATTATTGTGAAATATTAAAAAACCATGAACTCAGTATTTGTTTTTCCATTTTTGTGCAACATGTACTGTTCATAGTATTTGTCATTTTTTCAATTATAAGACTGGAAAGGATATCCACCAACATAGGACAGCATCCAGTACAGACAGCGGAAGCAATACTATCGTACTGTTGGAGATTTGCTGAAAAGACAAATGACAAAATGATCAGTTAATGAAGAATCTTAACAGATAAAATTAGAATCTATGATAATTTGGGATACAAACTAACCACACTTGTTTGTCCCATCTCACTGAATACAATAAAATGGGAAATACACTCTCTTTTATTTAGTACAAAACTTTAAACTTTACCATAATTTACCATGACATAAGACCCTGTGCATGAAACGGAGAAAGTAAGATGCTGACAGCTGACCAGAACCTTCAGAGAGGAACATAAAGCTGAAGGTTCCACATACAGACAAATTCCTCAGTATGTAATCATCAAATTCTCTTTAAGTAAAGCAGCTGGAAAAATACATCACATTGAAAATACTGACCACTATAATTTTAAAAAGTGTAGCCATTATGCTTGATATCTTTAGAATAAAAATCTAACCTTCCCCTACTCTCCCCACTAACAATACAGAACTTTATTAAACCAACAATTAACACTGCCTTCTAATGCAATGATGCTACTTTGCTAATGAAAGAAAAAAACTACTTCATCATCACCACCATCATCACTTTGTGCCCTCTTCTGCTGTTCTCTTGGCATTCTCATATGATGTAAAAGACGTCCAAATCTTGATATCATCGCTCCATTTTATTCTCTATCCTTCCCCTAATCTTGTTCCTTAAACAAAGCCTTCCAGAAAGAAATAAGCAAAACTTCTAGCACTGCCACATAATATGTGTCCTGCATATCTCAGTTTGTTTTGCATGGTTCATGCAGCAAAAACTAATTCACAATTCTACAAACTACACTTTTTTTTAACTTACTCCTTCTACTCGGAAAAGAGCCTCCAGGGAAGACAAAATGAAGAAGAGAAAGCCAGCTCCAAGAACCCAATTCAGGTCCCTTCCTAAACGGGGTCTGTCAAAGAAAATAGGCAGAAGATAATGTTAGTATATTCAGGGCCATCAGAAGTGCAGTCACCTTACTGTATATTGCCAATGTAGTAAATACAAGAAGTCTCAAGATCACTTATATTTCCGAAGTATTGTCTTTTAGACTGAAACCAAGACCATGGAAAATGGTACATTATTTATTTATTCATGTATATGTTTATCTACAAATATTTTACCAGAGTGCCTGTTCAACAAAATTGATGTTCTATAGAGCCTCACATGATTTGAGATAAGTATTATCAACAGGGTTTGTACACTTTCACATTTTCAAAATTCCCTGACTTTCCATGACTTTCCAGAGCAGAAAACTGTAAATTTCCATGACCATTTGTACATTTTTAAAGCCTGTAGAAATACATCATCGCAATACTGGAAAGCTCCCAGTCAAGAGTCATTTTCAAAATGTCTTGAATAAATGAGTTTCCCTGACTTCCCTCAAGGAATCAATGGATTCCCTAACTTTCCCTGATTTTTTGCTTCCGGAAAAAGTACTTTAAAATTCCATGACTTTCCAGAAATGTCCTGACCAATATGAACCCTGTATCAATGATGCAGCTATATTCAAAATTCCGTACGCATCAGTACAGGCTGTGTGAGAATGATTCTCAATATGAGTGCAATACCAAACTCGTTATGTTGAGTTTCTCTGGTGATCTGGAAGAAATCGTAATTTGATATATTTTTACTCTTACCAGTAGATATTTAAAAGTATTAATTACTAATGGTTATATTGAGTTCAATGTCAGAGCGGGTGTTGGGTGTTCCCACAGACAACACAACACCAGATTTCAATACCATACTTAAACTCATGCATTGTATATTTAAAGGCTACATTTTTTATTTGCCCACCACACTGTTTCTGGTCAAATTTGATCCAACTAAAGAAAGGTACATAAAAATGCAATGTTCAAATTTGGGATTCATACATTGTGAAGTTTTTGAAATATAAATGATAAATTGATTGAAACTGGGCCACTGACTGAGAGGTATTTGGTAACAATAGTCTCGGTATTAGACAATAGGTGTAGATTTTATCCACTGATCTAGAATCTGCCAAAGTCCAACCGTAGCAAAGATTACTACAGACAATCAACTTACTTCACTGTAAGAGATTTCTGACCTTGTAAGATTTGATTAGTAGGTATTAAGTTTTCACCATAGATGATACATGAATCAGGTCTTGCAGTCAGAGTAGATTAACGTCTGTGCAAAATTCAAATTCAGAGAGCGATGATACGTCTCGGCATTCTGTTTGAATTTTATCATCGTGTATTTTCACGAAACCTAAATTTTCAGCACCAAAGATTTTGTGAGAGGTAATGATTGATGTGAATGTTTACATTATAAATAAGTCTAACTTATTTGCCCAACAAGCTCAATTCTGGGTGTGCAAATTATGGACATAATCTTTAATATTTAAAGGTCATAGATTAAACAATTACATTATGCTAGAAGCAACATCAGTTACATACCGAGTGATGCCATAGCCCAGACTGACAATGATGACCAGCATCCGGGCCAGTGCTCGTTTCAGAACCGACACCTCCTCCGCAAACAAAATCCCTGCATTGGAGCTCACTCCCGTTTTGTTGTGGTGGTCGAACTCGGCCACGAATACCGCTTTCTCGATCAGACCTGAGTAATGCAACATACACAATATGCAGGCATATGTAGTGGTAAACTTAAGAGGAGATACAGATTTATACACAGATATGAAAACAAGATCACTTCACATGCTGAGGTGACAACAAACCTTTGTATCTCAAAAATGTTAACCTATTGCATCCAAGATTCGGTAATTTCCATAGGGTTAGTACATGGAACAACCGGTTCCGTAGCTAACAAGTTGAATTTTCAGGAGAGCCCCAAAACATGGCCGCTTTAAAGATTGATTCCAGGATTTGCAAGTCCATCACTTCCCTTCATCATCAATACCAAACGGTAGTTTAGTACTTATAAATGGTGTGTTGAAAGTTTGAGATCCATATGTCCCGAATTTGTTGTTTTATGAGAAAAACTAATAACGATATGTTACCAGAATATTGTTCTTTCCGCGAGTTTAAATTTTGCTCAAATTGCGGATCACAATTCGCATGACCAGCGGAGCAAACTGATTGGTTAAACGGCTAAACTCCGCGCGACCTTCGGCTAACCGATGATTGGACATTTTTGGAACTAACAGGAACGGCCCATGCACGTGAACGCCACTGTGTAAATTTTGAAGTTTAAATGTCCAGATTTTCACCAAAACTACATATTGTACCCAAATGTCCTATGACAGGTGTTTATTTACACTAATCTTCACATTGTAAATGATTTGAGTTGATTTCATTCATTTCTGGCATGCAAATCCTAGAGACAGTGATTTTCTGTGATAACGGAAAACGGACGGAATTTCCGGAAATCGTAACTTGAAACGGAAAATAAGTTTTCAAACGGAAAATCATGGTAAACCTCTTTTTTCTCCAAATTTTTGCTTTTTGAAAGGAAAAAACATGAAACTCAGAACAAAAATTAGAAAAAGTTGACACAAAAACACAAAAACAGTGAGAAATATTTGTTTCAACTTTTATGTAAACAGAATTGTCATTTTTCTTCATGTATACAAAGTCTATGGTAAAACGGAATTTCCATTTTTCAGACAAGTTGAAACGGATTTCCAGATTTTTGGAAATGGAAAAGGCCTTTTCTTGAAACGGAAAATCACTGTCCCTAAAATCCCATACTCTGTCTTTAATACAGTAACATATGTAAGAGCCATCTAAATAAACATTGCGTCTGTTTTTGAGATTTAGACAAAACAAAATCTGGCTTCCTAGTTACAAGATTACATAAAAACCTCATTTTCACCAATAACTGAGAGACAAAGTTTTGTCTGCCCAATGATCTGATTTTTAACAGAATTCCTTGGAATGATCTCACACCCTTTTGCAGGTTAAATAGTTTGTCTCTGAGCTCAGATATGAAGTTATATCCATTTCATAAATTACGCACATTAAACTATTATGCTAAAAGATTATAAAGAAGCAAAGATTTACAAGTGCTCTGGATGGTAATGGGTCAGAAAACATTGTCGGAATTCACTGTCGGCTAGACATCTGTAAAATTTGCAACAAAATGTAGTAAGACCAACGTACCGAGTAAGATGACGGCGCTGATCCAGAACTGGATCCGAAGCAGGTCCTTCCACTGCCTGAAGAGTAGGACCAGCCACACGAGGGCTAGAATGCTGTACACGGCACACATCACTCCATAGAACTAGGATAATTGAATGAAACAAAATAAACCACATGTTTATATTATTTAAAACACAAACACGTTCAATCCCCAAAGTCCTCCAAATTGGAAAGCGATATTATCTGATTTGACGAAATGATAGCATAATCGCTTCACTTTTATTTGGGTGTAATGGTCATTCATATTTGGGTGACTGCTTAGCATCAATTATGTAAATCACATACCAAAATAATTTTTGTCGAACTAAGTTTGTACTGCATGATGCCATTGGCCACAGCATTCATAACAAAGAAACCAATCACGCATGCACACTGCAAACTCAAAACTTGGACAAAAGCAATTTTGACGTTTTACCGTATTGATTGCTGAAGAGTCACCCGTCACTAAATATGAATGATCAATATACCATATGAAAATTTAAATAATTAAGCTTTCTGATATCAGTTTAATATCTTTTTTGTAAATGTAGAGATATTTGGGATAGAATTTGTTTTTCATATTTTTAACTCACACAGTACAATACTGTTGGATCAAAAAGTACCACAAAGATACTGCACAGAACGCTTGTCTGGCGTTAAATTTCTACTTTTCACAGATGCATTTTATGTGCATTTACTGCAGTAAACTTCTACTTAAAGTACACACAGTATATTTCAAAGCAACATACAATTATTATGATACCTCTTATTACAAGCAATCTAGATTCATTTTAACCCCCCCCCAAAAAAAAAAAAATAATAATAATAATAATAATAAAATAAATAAATTAATTAATTAATTAATTTTAAAAAAATACAAAATGAGAAAATGATTGCATAATGTTATCATATTCACTATTTATATATCAATATCAGTTTCATAGTAAATAGTGGAATATTATACAATCATGCACATATAAAGGAAGAGATAACATAGGGGAGGAGGAGAAGAGAGGAAGAAAGAAGATGAAGAAGAAAACAGAAACGGAGAAAAAGAATGGATAATTTGCTTTGTAAGTTTTAAGTTCTAATGGGTTGCTTGGAACTGTTACATCCATCAGCTACTTTGTTTTTGTATGACTACTAGCTTTTCAAAAACTATAAGAAATAAGTGAATACCAAGCAGGAGTTATAATTAATTGGGATTTCAAAAATACAAAAATCTTTGTGGAACTGTCCAAAAGTAGGATTATGTAAACAGGCAAGCAAATTAGTAAGTTAATAAGTGAGTAAGAAAGTGAGTGAGATTAAGTAAATCAAGTCAATAAGCAACTAATTAAGGGAGAAGTAAATAATTAAGCTGGTGAGCAATTAGATAGGAAAGAAGAAGATAAAACATGAAATATGTGACATGTCACAATGATACCCTGATAAAGTCACACATTTTTTACAACATGAAAATAGAAAGAAAATAACTTTGGGTGCAAAATATGCACATTTAAATTTTTGCAAAGTGTTGCATTTCAATTGCGTATATTCCATCCCTTTTACAATATTTTGCATTTTCCTTTAGTTTGGGCTGTGCAACTTTATTGGAGATTTGTGGTGATGGGTCACGTATATCAAACACAACTTACTGGCAGAAGTGGGAATTGGTAGGCAGACAGGTAACCATGTGATGATTTCATTTCAATTCGTACTGGATGAAAAGAAAAATTATAGTCATTAATTTTTTTCCCATAAAAATCAAGTGGGCTCATAGTGCATACTATTACAAATGGTATGCAATTATTTCACTTATTTAATTTGTTGTAAAAGAAGAAGAAGGATGTTCACTCTAAATAAAGTGAATATAGTAAATGATCTTGGTCTCCAACCTAAGACCAATGTGTGTGCCAAATCTCATCAGCATTGGTCGTAAAAGTGAGGAAGCAGTTCGATCTGCAAGATTTGCAAAAGACCAACCCCCCAACCATATTGTCGGTGGTCATCCGAATTGTTGTATCAGTCCAGGCTGCGCAAAAACAAGATTTCAAGATAATCAAGTCTAAATCTAACTTTATATTCCACCATTCACGCCAATCCACTGCAGATATTTATTCCTAAAAAAAAATACATGACAGGGATGATTAAGGTCCCTTCTTAAAAAGTGTCTTTATTTTCACTCAAAATCAAGAATGGGGGAGAAATCACGAAAGAGCTAGATGCATGTATTTTCCTTTTTATGGGACAAGCTTTCCTCTGTACAAAGACCCCATAGGCGATTTGACACTTCTGACCATGCATATCATATGCGCAGTCAACCAAACTGTTGTATGTCTACACATCAGCATACATTTCAAAGGGAAAAGCACAAATTTTACCAAATTGATACATTCTTGTATGAAAAACATGGTAATATCTTGACAAGTAAAATGTTTTTACACCATGAAACTTTGTCAAAATATAGAATGAGACTTTATTCTACCACAGAGAATTCATAATCAATACTTTATACACCAGACCGATTCAGACGGTTCAGATGATCATCAACGATTTGTTGAGTCTTATACACACCCTTAAAATGTCATCTGGTGGGGGTATGGATGGACCACCTGGAGATTTATTAAGGATATGCACAGCTCATGCTTGGGAGTCTGAAGTCTGAATTGTACAAAACACACAATTGTGGATAATGTATCCTTCACAAAGGCAACAGCAGAAGGGGTCCTAGGCTGACAGTGTTGATAGTGTAGAAAGAGCCATCACATTAGGTTTTACCCCTCTTTTCCATGAAGTGTGTGGCTTCTTAAAGGGAGAAGGAGGGAGCCAACAACGAACGGGCATAAATTAAGAAATAAAATGACATTGTGAGTATTGTGAGAATTATGGTACATGGTGATAAAGACAGCCGAAATAAGGGGTACTTTGTGATACTCACCCTCAGCAAGGCCCTATAAATTAGTTAATTTGTGTTTATTTTACGTCTTTGCAAGTTCTATCCCAGGATAAAACTTGCAGAAACAGCTTTAGGGGGAGGAGCTTATCGATTCAAACAGTGCTTACATTACCACAGCACGACTAACACATGTCGGGCATGCATCAGTCAAGCATGGTCAGCTCCAGACCTGTGCATGTGTGATCTGATTGGTTGGCAAGAACTTAAATTGTTTCTTAACTTATGCCTGACAGTTGCTGGCTCCTTCTCCCTTTAACACGCTTGGGTGTTTCTGTCTTGACATATGGGACCTCTGAGTTCACAAGGGACGAGGTACTGGGGGTAAACTGTCTTAGTCAAGGACACAACTGGCGATGAATTGGACTCAAACCACGGACCTGTCACTTGAAAAGCCAAGGTCTTATCCACTAAGCCAATAAAAGCGAAGGCAGTACTGTAACAACACATAAAGCCACCAACCACTCTTCACCCGAGGCCCTCCTCGATTTGGGACCACCTCTGGAGGTAGTCTCGGGCCAGCCTATATTCAGTGTAAATGGAAAGGAGGCCTCACGTCCCAATTTACAACACGATGCGGCGCTGTTATGTAATACACAATGCCCAAACAATGTCCGGACTGTACTTCCGGTGTTTGTAGCGTGCAGGTAAACCATGAATCTAACCAATCAAACCAACCATCGCAAATTTGAAACTAGAAAAGTTTGACTGCGCGCAGTCAGTGGGCATGCCTCCGCAGAGTGCACCCACTATGTAGGAGCTAACAACTTAATTATATCAACAGATAGCACTCCTAACTGAAGTTATAGGTTTGGCACAAAGTTCATTGACCTTTGACCCTTGACCCTGACTCCTGTGACTCTATCAAAATATTTGTCTTTTGGTTTTGAACCTAGCTGCCAAATTACATCAACAGTGAGCACTCTTCACTGAACTTATAGGCAGAAAATAGCATTTTGGGACAAAATTAATTGACCTTTGACACCTGTGACTCTACCAAAATATATGTCTTTTGGTTTTGAACCTAACCACCAAATTACAATGACAGTGAACACTCTTTACTGAACTTATAGGCAGAAAATGGAATTTTAGGACAAAGTTCATTGACCTTTGACACTTGACCTTGACCTTTGACCCCTGTGACTCTACCAAAATAGTTGTCTTTTGGTTTTGAATCTAACCACCAAATTACATCAACAGTGAGCACTCCTAACTGAAGTTATAGGCCGCAAATGACATTTTGGGGAAAAATTAATTGACCTTTGACCCTTGACCTTGAACTCCTGCAACTCTACCGAAATATTTGTATTTTGTTTTTAACCTAACCACTCAAATTAAATCAACATGAGCACTTCTACGAGTTATAGCAGAAAATGGCATTAGGACAAGGTCATTCGACCTGTGACGCTCGACAAATATTTTCCCAAAATCTAATCAATTCATCCTTGCCTAGTGGTCTACCCTTGGTCCAAGTATCATTAAATCCCTCCTTCGGTACTTTAGTAATCTTGTTCACAAGAAAGTGTGGACGCACGAACGTACAGACGCAGGGACGTACGGATGGACAACCCGAAAACATAATGCCTTTTGGAAAGGGGGCCTTTAGGCCGGCCTAATCCAAAATTATGGGCCTCCGGCCTCGAATTCAGGCGGCCCTTTTGGTGTAAATCTGGCCTTAGCGTGATCTTGAGCATGACTTGACCAACTCAAATACAGACCAAGTGCTGAATAAGTGTGGATCCAAAATTTTCAGTAATTTTGTAATTGCCACTTGATGAGGATTCTGTCTGGACTCGGCCAAAAATATAAAAGGGGTATCAGCCACAATTTTCAGCATGGGTCACGCTTTTTCTTTCAGTCTAACCCTATTTTTACTTACATGGAACATCAAGTTTTTCAATCGTTGCCTTCAGCGTCACGATCAAGATGAAGCGGCCATCTTGTTCATTGGTTTGAACAACTCTGTACTTGAGCTATGAAAAAAAAAACAAGATACAAAAATGAATTTATTTTATGTGCTGAGTATTAGTACCAGACATCATAATAGGCCATCAAAACAAAATAGGAAAATCATATGCCCCTTTAGCATTGCCCTACAGGGGTGTTAGGGCCAAACATGACATTGTTGATACTGGATTTCAAAAACAGGGACACAGAAAATTTTATTTTTAAGAAGAAACAAAAATCTAACTAGAGAAGTTCGACTGTATGCCTCCGCAGCCTGCACTCCCATCCAATTGATGTAATTTGAAAAGCTTCATATTACCATGGTAGCAAGACCAATGAGATGAATAAGCAGATGTGACCTTTGATCAAGTTACAGTAAAATCCAATAAGCAGAACTTTCTCAATAATCGCGACAATGAGCTCAATTCAGACATGAAGGCCTTATGATCTTTGACCTCTAACCTGTCAACTCCAAAATCGAATCAGTAAATTGGTGCCTTATATTAGATACTTCTCCCAAGTTACATCAAAATCAGACCAGCCATACATAAGTTATCACAGTAATGACCCCAAATCAAACATATTTAAGGCTTGGTGACCTTTGACCTTTCAACTCCAGAATCTAATCAGTTCATTGGTGCCTCACAATACATACAGTAACATGAAAATCCGACTGGCCGTTCTCAAGTTCCGCGGTAACAAGCCCAAATCAGACATATTTTAGGCCCGGTGACCTTTGACCTTTGACCTTTCAGCTCCAAAATCTAATCAGTTCATTGATGCCTTATAATACATACTTCACCCACGTTACAAGAAAATCTGACCAGCCATTTTCAAGTTATCGCGGTAATGACCCCAAATCAGACATATTTTAGGCCCGGTGACCTTTGACCTTTCAGCTCCAAAATCTAATCAGTTCATTGGCGCCTCATAGTACATACTTGGTCCTAGTTACAATCAAAATCCGAAGGGGGGCTCTTAAGTTATCGCGGAACGAGAACCGATAACGGACGGACGCATGGACGGACAAACCGAAAACATGTGGCAAGCACTGAATATTTTAAGTAAACGTAACACCGGGGTTTTATCATATTTCTTAGGCTTTATAGGTAGGATTCAGTAGGGGATTTGGGAGTGGGGCTCTCCCCAGTATGCCAATACAGTTCATAACGCATAAGTTAGACTTGCACGTGGGACTCGTAAGTTCCTTTCTGACTCAGGGGCAGATAATATATTTCAATTTAAGTGATACTTTGTATTTTTATATTTTGTTGGATAGCCTACTACCTTAAGGACTGGGTGTTACTAAAGGATGGATATTAACACTCTGTCTCATGACATTGCTTTATGCCTGAAATTATACAGACAATTATTTAATACTTGTGTACAAATCTTGTAGACGGGGGTAGTGTTGTAAATGGTGGCTTATTCAGCTACCCCCACGCCCTCCCCATTGTCCTAGACTGCCTTTATGTGTGACCAATCCATGGAGGACACTCCCATGTCTTCCATGGTTGATTCCAAAAGGCATTCTTCTGTTGTTTAAAGTCACCAGCCCTCAGGTAGTTGGCACTGCATAATTAACACAATTACATAATGGGGGTGGGGGTTTATAAGACAGACTGAAGGAGAGAAAACTTGCACCAGACACACACCAGACGCAGCAAGCAACCAGCTACATCTGCAGACTTCTACAGCTGGACTTGTCAGAGGACTCCTCTGCGGACTTCTCTGCATGCAGCTGTTTAGCTAGTCGTGGCCATAATTATACCTGTTCTCAGCCATTTTACAACAGAAGTACTGTGGGACCATGCAGCAATTCACTCTCCCAAGAAAGATGGATGTCAGTTCAACATTTTCAAATCATAATTCACATATATATCACCATATTTAATCCAGGCAATGATGATAATGAAGCTTAATGTAAATATTACCAGTTCATCATATTTTGTAGCAGGTAAAACCTCAAGTTCAGGCGAAAAGTTGTTTAAAGGTAGGATGTAAAGCAAACACATAACATTAAAAGGTATCGATCCAATTGTTTTCTCGGCGAACCGGTGCACCGATAGCACTCAAAGTGTTAAGCATTAGAGTACAGCTCACACATGTGGGGGGGGGAGAGGGCATTTACACATGGTAAATAAATTACATAACATGGTAACAAGTTATCACCATGATAAATGTATCAAGCAAATAACAAAAAATCACAATTTGTTACCTTGTTATCTTCAGGTGTTTTTGGAGCAGGTGTACCCTGTGGACAATATGAAAACAAAAGGGAAACTAAACTTAATATACTGTACACTGATGAAGTGCAATAAAAATGTAACGAGACAACTTTTTGCTAAATGCAAGCATTTGATCATAGCAATAGGTTGTCTGACACACACTCAAAACATGTCTTGTATATCTACATGTCATGCTTATTATTTTTCTTTCGAAAGTCATATGCCTTTAACTAACATGAAAACTAGAAAAGTTCGACTGCGCGCAGTCAATGGGTATGCCTCCGCCCACTTTACATGTAGCACATATAACTGGCTCATAGTATGATCGCTATCGACTTTCAAGGAACCAAGTAACTGTAAAGATGATGGGAACAGTTTACTGACAAATGACCTTCAGTAGGTCAAATACTAAATACATGCATAACCTTTCAGAACAAAGTCATCTTAGCTCAACCTTTGACCTTTACATCTGCATGAAATTATTTGTCTTTTTTTTTCAGATGTACTCATCACCTTGACCTTTGACCACTGTGACTCTTCCGAAATATTTTTCTTTTGTTTCTTACCTAACCACCAAATTATATCAATATTGAGCACTCCTAACTGATTTTATAGGCTGAAAATGGCATTTTGGGACGAAGTTCAATGACCTTTGACCCTTGACCTTGATATTGGACTCCTATGACTCTACCAAAATATTTGCCTTTTATTTTTACACCGAACTGCCAAATTACAGCAATAGGGAACACTCCTATCTGATACATGTAGGCAGAAAATGACTTTTTGGGACATAGCTTTTTGACCTTTGACCCTTGACCACAATCTTTGACCCCTGTGACTCTACCAAAATATTTGTCTTTTGTTTCTTAACCTAACCACCAAATTATATCAACAG